>CAEGAF010171759.1:0-19991 GCA_903067075.1 Micropoecilia bifurca
ACCTTTTTACTTTCTGTCTTTTTGTCGCTTAAGCGGTTGCCGTGGTAACCGCTGCGCTCGCAAGCCGAGCAAGATTGGTGTTAAAAACACAGTCAGTCCGTTACAATATCAGGTTTTCAGGCTTGATATTTATTCCTCGATTATTAATAAGCCTCTCATGAGCACAGCGATGGTTAAGTAGCTAATTTAAACTCCTGCTCTGCTCGTCAGACGGTCGTTGAGTCGCCTTTTTTTGTTGCTAATAGGACCGAAACGCACTCAATCGCGCAACAACTTGTTCAAACAATAATTACTGAGATTATTAATTTTAACACGATTTGTTGATTTTTAAAAATAATTATTCTTTTTTAATTAAGCTAAAAACGTTTAGGATCTTGGTGAATATTTTTGATAAGCTCATGAGAAGAGGAAATGCTGGTCTCAGGTCATGGCGGAGTTCAGATTGTCATCTGCCGAGATCGACTCAAAACCTTCGGCGATCGACCGGTCGATCGCGATCGACGTAATGAGCAGCCCTGGTTTACAGTGAAGCTCGGCAAAGACGTGTTTGAAAGGAAGCAACCGACCGTCGTGGTAGCAGCTTGCACTTTTGTTGAACGTTCTCCAAGCACAATGACGTTCCAGCCATGCGTGATGAAGCCAAGCTCCCTCCAAACAGTAAAGTAGGACAACATCTGGTGTACAGAGCTAGAAAATACTAACGCCAAGTCGAGACAAGTTTCCTGGTTCCCAAGAAAAAACCATCACACAATGAAGAGCCTCTAAAACTGAGTGTGTGTGTTTGAACAATGCACAGATCCTCAGGGTCACTGGACAGAGCTGGAGTAGGGTGAATGAATTTGTTCTAAAAATTGTTTTAATAAGACATCAAGTTTGTGCTTCAGTGTGCAAATGGATATATATTTCCCATGCAGGACCGGACCGCCGGAAACAACAGGCTTAACCCACCATGACTGGAATGATTTGCCCAAACCCACGGGCAAAGAAAAAAAGTTAAAAACTTGCATGTTTTTATTTAGTTTGATAAGCTGCACTTTGAGTTCAGGCTTAAAGCACAGGCGACAGTCAGGTCAATTAGAAATCTGATTGCTATATAGTCCTCTTATGTTTGTTTCATTATGGCAGAAAATAGGGAAGCGGGAAAGACATGCAATAAATGAAAAAAGGAATAATGTGATAAGAATTTGAATTTGTTGTCTCTATGAATTTCAAATAATGTAAGAAAAAATCTTATATGTGGGGTCAGTTTCACAAAAGTTTTCATTCATATGAACCCACATGGATCAAACCCAAAGGGGGCAATGTAGCACAAAGCTGAAACCTAAGTAGGAATTTAGGAATAGGAATTTAAATATTGTTTATTATTTTTCTGTACATGGACAGAGTCAAGCTCCAGCCAAAGAAGAACAAAGTAACAAACAACCAAACAGTTCTGATCCAGACGTTGGAGAGAACTGCAGAACAAAAGAAGAAGCAGCGCTAATAAGTTAAAATACGATCAAAACTTCTCCAACAAATACTCATATTGTATGTGTTTTCAGTTCACCTCTTTAGGTGGTTTTATTTGGGGAGATGGCAGAACTTCTATATAAAGCAGCTTCAACAAGATCCTTCACTGCCCCTTTGGTGTTTAGATTTGAGCAAACCACGGATATAAT
The DNA here is from genome assembly GCA_903067075.1 of Micropoecilia bifurca. NCBI lineage: Eukaryota > Metazoa > Chordata > Actinopteri > Cyprinodontiformes > Poeciliidae > Micropoecilia > Micropoecilia bifurca. Next base: position 1,659 of record CAEGAF010171759.1, read on the forward strand.
CTCCCACATCAGGGATACCGTCGACTCACCATAAATTTCACTGATCAGTAAGTCTATTTATTATCACATCACCATATCCCCCATTTCCCTCTCAGCTAGCTGTAGGCACAGGTCCATCCTCACACTACTGGGGAATCATGAGAATGATAAATCTGACGGTTCCTTAGCTGCGTTGCACATTACGGCCCGCAGGACGAGCAATGAATCGCTGATTGGGCCGCTGTTTGTCTGAGCGTGTGCATGTTCACTCTTACAGGGGCATTAGGCACGTTTGTGTCCGGACGGGGACTCATTTGTTCGATCCCGGTACAGGAACTAAATATACTTATTTTCTGCTCGCTTCTGTTTTCCCCAAGAAAACAAAACAGCCACTGCAGAAGTAATCTGCATCCAATTTTCTATCAGAGCGTGAAGCAAAGATCCCATGTGGTCCGGTTTTAATGCTGCTGACGGATCTGCTGTCCAAGCCGCCTCGCCTCAGGAGTCGGGGGAGTTTGCTTAAAAAGTTTGGCCGGCTGTAACCTTAAACTCATCGCTTATCTCCACGCTTTCAGATTGTTTGAAGAACACGTTTAGCCTTCTGCTCTTCATCTAATTTATATTTTTGTGAGACGTGAACTTTTACCATAGTGAAGATTTCTGTTAGACCTTTAAAACTAAACTACTGCTTCAAGAGTCATAAAACTTCATAAAGTAGCAAGAAGTTTGCATATTAAACTATGCAATATGGATTTTTTTCTGTTGTTTTTAATTACAGTAAAACATCTACATTCTGTAAGCTAAAGGCAGTCAATTTTGCCAAGTAATTTTTTCAAATAAAAGATTTTCTTCACTTAAAATAGTCGATAATAGTTCATTATTAATAGCAAACTATTGACGAACCTTTTATTAAAATCAAGATTTATCCTTTTAGAACAACTACCAATTATTTTAAGCATAAATTACCAAGAGTCCCTCAACTCTTAGCATATAGGAAGATGCAGCTTGGGTGTTTTTAATTAACTTTTTTATTAGCCTATAGCAAACATGGAGTGTGATATAATTAAAAGCATTTAACTAGCTTAGAGCAGTGGTTCTTAACCTGGGTTCGATGGAACCCCAGGGGTTCGGTGAGTCGGTCTCAGGGGTTCGGCGGAGCCTCTGACACACCGCGGAGGTAAAGACGCACTTGTGTAAAGTCGTGATGACTCGCAGTTTTTCCATCACTTGCTGCAAAGGATCACGTTACATTGCTTAACCAATCAGAGCTGCGGAGGAGCCCTGATTGGAGGAGCTTCACTCTCAGCAGGGATTTAAACTTGTGTCTTTAATTACTTCGGCAAAGCTCACAGTTTTTACCAAATTCTGTAGTTTTCGGTAAACTTCTAAATCTGTTCGTTAGTCACATCTTTTTGGGGTTGGTACTGCCTCTAGTGGTGTGGGGGTGGTAACACAACTAATATAATTACATTACTAAATCAGAATACCACAAAGTCTTTATTATTTATTATTAATTTTTCATTCTCTTAAGAACATAGAGCTAATTAAATGACCTAAACAAAACCTTAAAGTGGTTCCAGTTTCTCTCGATGGTCAACCTGTTGAAACTGTGGCAAATTTTAAATTCCTTGAGTCGTTCCTGCACAGTCAGTTCAACTTTGCTGAAAACACTGACTATATTTTGAAGAACTGTTCTCAGAGACTCTACCGTTTAAGAAGACTTAGTGATCTTGGGTTGACCCAACTAGACTCTAGACTCTTTGTCTTGAATTTGGGAGAAAATCATATTTTATTTATCGCTACAGAAGGGTTCAGTGAATGTGCATTTAAAACTGGTGGGTTCGGTACCTCAAAAAAGGTTCAGAATCACTGTATTAGAGAGAGTTGAGGTGTATTATGTATTTTTTAGACACAAGGAAGTAAAAAAATAAACTTGCCATGCCTCCTACCACTTCTTGATGTCTTCTTTGCCTTTTTCACAAGTAGTAACATCTTGCTGTTAAGTGTTTCCAATGAAGGTTTGAAAAATACTTGTTTCGATACAACCGATAAACAACCTCATCCTAGATGAAAAACTTTTTTAAAAAATTTTTATAATTCCAATGTGTGCATTGATATGGTCAATGGAAATGCAGCTTATGTGTTAAAAATGTTGTACATTGCAGCTTTAAAACTTTCAAGAGGACAGACATGTAACTGAATTTTGAGGGTTTTTTTTATTTTGTCACTGGAATCATGTTGATGAATAAAGGAAACGAGTCACATGTCTTGTGCTTGGCTCTCCATCTTCTCCATTTTATGAAATGCAGTGAGCTTCATCTCATACTGTGTACTTGCACCATAGAGCACTCAATAAAACATGTGCAATAAATAAAAAGGCAACTGGATGGCAGCAGGTAAGCCACATATTCAACTTTTTCACTCATTGTTTAACAAATTTTTGTTTTTTGCAAGATTTCTAATCAAGTAATACCTAAAGATCCAATTTCCCTTGTCATAAGAAAGTCATACACTCGGCTTACTAAACAACACAGAGGTGCCTTTCCTTATGTAATCACTCCCACATAGAGAGTACCAAGCCTCATTAACCCTCTGGCAGGGAGCACTCGTGGGCCACTTTTAAAAGCCCTGCTCCACTGTTGCCTCTATTGCCAGCCTTAGTATTCCCCTCTTAAAAGCATCTATCTCAATCATCACCATCATTGTCTGATAATGGATGCTTTGTTGCAGATGTTTCAAAGCAACACAAAGCTTTGCACTGTATCTTCACTGGAGAAATTGAGACATCTCTTCGAATTTAAATGTAGCAGAAGTCTTTTTTTTCCACAGTTGGTGTTTGAAATATTAAACTCGGTCTATCTCCTCTACATATACACTTCTTAACTCCTTAAAACTCCATCCTGTTCAGCTTCTCAGTCATTGGGTTCCTAATTATTTGCTGGCTTGTTCGGCATCTGAAAGCAACTTGCTGCTGAAATGCTGCTATTGGCACCAGAGCAAATTATTTGGATGCCAAAAGATTTCAGCATCTAAAAGCTTCATGTTGCGAGAAATGTTCAGCATGCATGAGATGAACCAGGCTGCTCAGGTTGAACATGAAGACAGTGTTTCCCCTAAACTCCCAAAATTAATTGTGGGTAAAATGGCTGCATGGCGAATACAAATAATACTGAACAGTTCTTATGAATTTTAGGTGGCCAGTCGGTAACCTGGCCATCATGGATTTTATTTTTATCTGAAACATTAGATTGTTTTGTTGCGGTTTTTTCCTTAAAAACCACACATTGAGTGGTTTGAATTTTACTTATCTCAAGCTTTTGTTTGATTAAATTTAAATTTGTGTTGCCATATCTTCTTGACGAACTGGGGACAACGTGTATTTTCCAGCTGAAGTTATAGCAACAGACCATAACTTGCTCCTTTGTGCCTCCAAGGTGCACAAAGGAGCGGCATAAAAGATCCTTCCTCCCAGTAGATGTTTAGACTATGGAGACATGACTGCTTTCAACAACTTTAATATGTTTTTACACCCCTGCTTTTATTTAGATAATACTGTTGCTATTTTTCCACACATAGTTTTTAGTTTTATCTTTAAAACATTGTTTGCATGTTAAGCAAATAGCACTTGGGGTCCTCAATTACTCTTTGAAAACAGAAAAAAAATATTTCTTAAGACGTTTCTTGTTTTTTTTTCTATTCAATATTATAATAAATTCAAAATAAATCTTAGTCACTCTTTTGTTGAAAATGAATCTGTACATTAAAGAGTCTTGCATAGTTACTGTTAAATAAGTAATTTTCCAAAACATTTTTAGGGTTCATTGTCTAAGAAAAAAACTTTGCACTGGTCTACTGTTTAGTAAGCTGCTTACTTTTTCTAAAGTATTATTAAAGACAACAAAATCACTATTTGTCTCAAAAAAGATTTTATTTGATATTAATGACCGAGGGACCAAAACAAAAATCATCTATAGCGCCAGCAAATCTGCATTATAAACACTGTTTATAATCCATACACATTTACAAATATGGTTGACATCAAGGTTTATGATTTCTTTGCTTGTTTTTTATTACTTTTTATGAGTGATGTATTTTTTTGGCACAGTGGGATACAATTCTGGTTTGAGGTTTTGTGTCTATCCGTTCTATGGGACCCACCCTACGCTACCATAGCAACCGGTGACTCAGCACTTTCTATCACTGGTTAATAAATTACTCAGCAAGTACTACTTCCTTATATTAATGTATCATTCATTAACAGCTTACATTTTTAAAATTCTGCCCTGTGAGGATTAGGCAGATATCTAATATATTATTACTTCTAATAAAATGTTTTGGTTTTACAAAATGTTATTAGAACCATCAGAAAAGGTGGATAATCTGACATTTTTCAAATGCAAAGCTTCAAACTTTCAACAAATGGTATCCAGAATGGATTCCTGTTTTATTCCTCATCATCTTGCTCCCAGTCTAATTCAAAGCTGCTTTCATCGCCCACTGGCTTTTTATGGTGAGTAAATTTATTCTGCTCATCATAAAAAGGTTTTGCTGAGCAAATTTATTCTGAAATCATAAAAAAACAAAACATTTTATCAATGCAGTCCTTTTGGAAATCATATGAATGGATCTGGATGGTATTTATGTCCCTTTTATTTTCAGCATTGCAACAAACCACTCGCTTAAAACAAACTACTTTAACATCCAAGTGTCTCTCTCTCTGTCTGATAATATGACATGCCTTGCTGCTGAAATGTGCTATACAAATAAAATTTGATTGATTTGATAATACAAATCAAATCACAATAAATAAATAAATCACAAACAATAAATCTTAAAGGGCAAATTTGGTTGTTTTTACAACTTTCGTTTTAAATTTATATTCATTATCATGCCTGGAAATAAGAAATCTGTCAAAAGCCAAAAAAATTGAATATTACTGATTTGAGATGGGAGTGTTCTGGACGTCCTTTCTAACAGACTAGATTACTCTAAGTTGTCACGATTATCTGAGTGACCTTAAGATTGATGGAAAGGGGACATTGAGTCAAAAAAAATGTGTGAACAAAAGTTAAGTAGCAACACATTCATTTGCTGTTACTATTCCTTTTAACCATCTGATGTAGAAAACCAACCAGATTACCTGCATCGTCCATATATGGCGGCTAAGAAAAGGTTTAGGTGTCAAAGTGTTTTATACACTCAACCTCTAGGACTTAAGTCTCTAAAACATGACACCTAAGCCTGTTCCTTATATAAGAATATTCACTTTATTATTTTCCAGCTTTAAATTGCAGTTTGGAGCGTTTTTGAAAACATGAGTCGAACCGCAGTGACTCACAAACAGCCACAGTTCATGATTTACTGTATTTATCTAAAAGAGCTGGTGAGCAACCCGTGAGTAAATGTCGCCGCTTGATGAACTGAACAACATTATGGTGGTAATTAAGGCAGAAAGCGTCTCCTGGTCAGAGACGGACAGTTGGGGGTAAGATGTGTTCACGCTGACTGACTGTGTCAGGAGTCAGGAGGTTCAGAGGTGTTTCTCCAGTGACTCAAAGAGCCTCCAGGAGAGGAGGAAGAGGATGATGATGGAGGAGGCGAGTGAGATCCCTACTGCTCCAGATGTCAACTCAACTCAGAAGTGTAAAACTGTAGTTAAGGATGTTTTCACACCTGATAGTCCGGTAGACTCGGTTCAACTGAGGACCAAAACTGCAACATTTGTTACATTTTCACCTGCTGTAATTCTCTTTCACACTGCATTGGGCCAAACAACCCAAACCTTTTGAAAACCTGTTCCCCTCCTTGCCTGTGGTGGCGCTGCACCAAGAACTGCTGAAGGAAACGACACAAAAACTTCTAACAAAGACGCTGAAAGAAACTTTCTTTTTTGGAAAATGTGAACAAAAATGGAGTGGCATCCAATTCTACAGGTTTAAGTATTTCTCTTTGGTCTTTGGTTAAAGACTACAAACCTTTTCTCCTGCTAACACAAGACTCAAATCTTTGTTTAGGTCAGTGGTGACTAAGCCTGCCACAATGAGCAATAAATCTAGTGATAGCATGATAAATTAAAATTAGCTCAATAACGATCACGTTTGAGAAAACCTGCTAATATTTGACACCAACTGCAAACAAATTAGTTTCACTACCTGCCAGTTTTACCTGTTTTCCCTGTCTAAGCTGAATGACTGATATTTTGAAATGTAATTACAGAGACCTCAATATCCATTTTTTAATATTGTTGTTTTGGCTGTTTTGTTTGTTTATTTTGGATATTTCAAATGTTTTCCACTTCCAATGTTAAATGTTCTTTAGAAATTAAGGTTTGGTCTTTGAGAGGGTGTGCTTGGATTAATATGCCTTAATTATTATATTAGCTGAAAATGGTTTCAAATTGACAATTTCATCTTCTATTGCAATAATTTCAGGGGTGATTTATTGTCCAGCAAAATTTGTTTGGTGTCCAAACTTTTGGCGCTGCAGGACAGAATCACCAAGGGGAATGTTATCAGGTGCCAAAACTTGCTTTTCTCTCCAATAAAAATCACAAAAATAATACAATTCTTTTAGTTTTTTTCTCCTTTTCTTACACATTAATAAATTAAACAAGTGAGTCTTTTTACCAAAACCAACATCATCATTTATCTAAATGTTTACAGTTATGTAATTTTTTGGGCCAATTATTTTCTATTTTGGTGCTCCATAAAAGGTTTGTAAATGGACTGAACTTATATAGTTATATAGTTTGTAGTTAATTTCCAGAAACAAAAATAATAGTTTTCTTTTAAACCCTTCATTGTGTTTAGCTCAAGTAAATTTCTGAGAAAAAAATTGCTGGATGTTAATTTTTATTTCTTAGAAATAAAATACAATTTTTATTTCTATGATCCAATTGTGATCCAGAGTAAAAGGTTGTGTTGTACTTTTTCCATTTACAATTAAAACTTGACAAGAAAATCTCATCCATGAGTGATTTCAAGAAACATTAATTGGCTTTTGCCATTAATTTTATAGACTTATCAGGAGAACAATCTTATTTTGCTGTGAATTTATTTGCATTTCTTATTTAGAGAAAATACCACTATTGCAAAATTGTGTTTTTTGTAGTTTCTTTTTCTTTTGGGGAAACATTGAAATGTTTTACCTACATTTATATTGGAAATGCAGCTATTGTCCACTCTAACAGGATTTTTCTTCTTCTTGTCTCTTCCATTTGCTGTTGACCTGTGGCGGCTGATGACGGCCTCATCACCTCGTCGTTTAGGTGAGTCATACTAATGCAATCGCTTTCAGACTGCTGCCCACCTTGGAGATCCATAATGTCTTGAATAACCTCCACACACACACACACACACACACACACACACACACACACACACACACACACACACACACACACACACACACAATTCAACCTTGGTAGAAAATGACCTGAAGTGTGCAGGCATGAAGGAAGCCGGGAAGAGTTGCGCAGAGCGATGCCCGTGTAATTAGCCGCCCTAACGATGGGGTTGTTGTGCAGGAACGTGTCTTAATAAGTGGTTGTTGGTTTAGATGTGACTAAGAAAAGCACAGAGACATGAGGTCAGGTCAGCTGCTCTCGTAGTGCTTCCTCAAGGCCCACAGGTCGCATTTAATATTCATCATCACTCCAGAGACAACAGGGAGCATCTCGGCGTTGTCCTGTGGAGTGTCCTGTTGTCTGCTAACTACACTCAGCTCAGTTGGTACTGAGGAGCATGTGGCATCGATTGGGTCAAATAACCCCGGGTTCCTCCACAGTCTGGAAGATTATTTCTATTTCAAGTCCTTACAATGCCTTGCAAAACTTTAAAATATCAAGTTACAAACACTGGGACTTGAACGTGTGACGACCGCATCAAGGACTGAGGCGTCCATAGATGGGCAAGAAGGTTTGATTGGAAAATAAAATCGTTAGTATGAATCTAGTCGTATTGCCTTCAAAGAGGGAAATACATTTTCAAACACTATAATATTATAACATGATACTTACGTTGCACAAACATCATGAGTATTTCTATTGTTTCTGCATTTCTAAGATTTATAGGCCTTTGTCTGATTTTCTGAGTCTAAAGTGCAATAAAATCTCCTCACATGATACATTTCGTCAATAAAAAAACGGCTGTCGTCGTACTGTATAACCTGATGTGTTTTAGCTATTAAAGCAGTGGAAACATAGTTATCCTATTAGATGTAAGCTTTATTGGTAAAGCTTAATTATGTTAATCAGCTATAAATGCACAAACAGCAGGAGAAGGAAAGTTCAGTATGATACCTGTGATTTTAAAACAGCTTATAGAGACAATTAAAGTTGATTAAGACTCTAGAGGTCATGGTGATGGGTTATTTTAAACTTTAGTTAAATTCACACATCAGCCCAAATACTTAAGGGGCAAATCACCTGTGCATTCGCATGGTAAAGAAATTGCAAAGCAACACGTCATGATATCGCAAAATTGTGATATTTTTACATAAGATCATGATGATTTCATGACTTATGTCACATAGCTCATATTTCTGATTGTTTCAATGTTCTTTCTATCTATGGACTACTTTGTGTTGATGTCACATAAAATCTCTATAAAATAGTCTTTGATTGACATTGTAAAATGACTAAACATGGAAAAATTCAGGCATGCAAATGTTTTTTCAAAGTATGAGACGAAAGTCAGAAATAAAAAGCAAAAAAACTTTAGAAAGTATAAAAATGATACACGATGATGTGTCGATCATCTAATTCCATTCTTTATCACCTCTGCCTACCATAAAGCTTCCCACCGCACAGATGAGTTGGGCTCAGGTTGGACGTGTGGCTCCCAGCAGAAACCAGACTCTCTGCTTGACAAGACGAGCTGGTGCTCAAATTTTAATGAGCGTCCGGAGAGGATGAGGAGGCGGTCTTGTTTCCCGCCAAGCTCTGAGCTGGTGTAGGTACAAAATATTGATGATACAAGGTGGGTGTGGGAAATGTAGGCGAGGATGCCCGTTTCATCTGCTCTGTCAGGACCAGTGAGTGAATTCCTGCTTTACTCTGCTGGGCTCACACATCCAGACACATCTTACTGTTAACCCCTCGCGTCCCCAGTCATTACCAGAGGTGTGAGTTTGAAGCACACTGGGAGGTCAGGCTCTCGTTTGTCTCTGATCTGCAGGAAGGTAAGCATGGAGAAAACAAACACACACAAAGACGAAGGGAGCTTGTGTTTCTGGGACGGATGCTGGGTCTGAGGATGAGGCTTCACCACTGAACACGGGAAAAAGTGTCTGAGAATAAAGAACAGTTCAATCTGATATCCATCCATCCGTACATGCATCCATCCATCCATCCATCATCCATCTTTATTCATACTTCTATGCATCCATCCATCCTACTTTTCGTCCTATCATCTGTACCTGTTATCATTTATGTTAATTCCAGACATACACTTGAGAATTATACATCACTGCAAACTTGTTTGCACTGATTTGCATCTCCGTGGCAACCTTCCAGGACTATGCCGGATTTTTGTTAACATGCCAGGGAAATGGTACAATAATTTGCTATCATAAATGTCATATTACCAAATGGATGAAGCTGCTACTCATACACAAATCAATCTTTGTAGGGAAGGTAAAAAAAAAAATACAACCAACTTGCCTGATTATGAATTATTCTGGCCAATACGAGCTAATTATTACCAGCTCTCTGTCAGCACAAAAACACACAAGTTAAATTTATGAAGGACTCATACAGTCGTTAACAGAAATTATGTTCATAGAAAAAAGAAAGTGTGTCCTATTTCATTTCAAGTATTTTGAGATCTATATATTCACATCTAAGCTCAAGTTTGCAAAACTAACGACACACAATGCACTGGAAAAGCAATACATGGAAAATAAATCTAAGTTCACCCCATAAATCAGGATCCTTTGACTTCATTCACTCTGGGGAGGATTATAGAGGATCATCCAACATTTATCCAACAAATGTTTTGTCTTTGTCCTTGTTATTTTTAGATTACTACTCCTGTAAGGTTAAATCCAATACCCAATGTAGCACTGACATGATTACAAATTATTTGAATTTTAATTATGTTACTAGTAGGATTGGTATGGGGGCCCAAATGAAAAGCTGCTTTGAGCTCAAATAAAGTTTTGGGTTGGCACAAAACTTTATTTGAGCCAACCCAACTAAAGTTTTTATTTGGGTGTGTGCATATCTACACACCCATAGACCTCAAGATATCTCTTGAAAAGAGTTTGGTCAAATCTGAAACAAACTTAAGCAGATTTTATTTTTTTAACTGCGGCTGAAAGAACAACTCTGCTTGAGTATTAAATGTCTGCTATCATTATGAGGAAACGTTGAGGAATCCAGGGAGCAGCTGACAGGGAGACCAGCTGAACCATGACATTGTCACGCCTCCCCACCATCATTACTCCCATCCACCCACAGCAGATACTCTGTCAGACGAGATTTCTGCGTCTTCTTAGAAATGTCAAGCAGGCTATTAATGGCCGCTGCTAATTTACGAGCTTCCTCTGCATTGTTTCCTCACCTCCTTCCATTCTACCCCATTGTGGTTATTCTGCGATGAAGACGGTCAGGTTTCAGATGAGATACCCCAGGTTCTGAAGAAAGCAGGTGGCTGACAGTGGAGATGAAACTTCTCGTTTCACACCACAATTCGCGTTTATTGGGTTGTAAATCTTATCGCCCATTCATATTTGTTGTTCACATTGCCCCCAACGTCATGCCACCTAAAATAGACCAAACGCCTTTGAATATTGCCATCACCGCTGCACAAACATTTCAGCTCACACAGCTTATCAGAGAAAACAAAATGACTCGCAATCAAAGCATTTCCCCAGAAGAAAGAAACACCATGATTCGCTTTTCTCTTCTCTGAAGACTAATAAGTAATATCTCAGCAGCCGTCTACGCAAATGCTTTTATTTTGACGCAGATAAATTACCTTTTCGTTCCAGTTGATGCTCTGTCAAAGTACAACACCGCATCATACAATAATATTATTTCTGTCCTGATATAAGTAGCTTATCTTAGTGTGAGTTGTAACTGATATTTTCATGGTTTTTACTCCCCCATTAAATTATTCTAGTTATGACTTTTTCACCCCAAGCAGATTTACATGAAGCCATTATTCTAGATATTTGTGAAGTTTTTGTTCTGATTAGCTAATCCTTCAAACACAGGCAGCGTGTGACTTACTGACGCTAAATCAAGATCCTCAGCAAAATAAATACATGAATAAAAGGCTATCGAACAGATTCACTGAGACAATTATCTTCCTAAAGAGTAGAGAGGGAAAGGGAAATGATAAGAGTCTGAGTTTGTGCATTAAAGTGATTTAGCTTTTTACTTTTCTAACTTGCTGTAACAGCCATTTGTGCTAGAATGGAAATAATAGCCTATGTGTAGGCTGTACCACACAGTATACTCTTTTAGATTCTAACACACTGTCAGAATGTATCAAAAATATCCGACAAATTTCAGAGCACTTTAAAACTGACTGCATCAGCTAGCTGTCCTGCCTTGCTAATGCTGGCTTGTTTTATCATAAAAAAGTGTGACAAAATATTTAACTTTTCTAACTTTGTAGCAGACTGTGCTGTAATCTTATGTCGCATGTCCATGGGAAAAGTGAAGGGTTACCTTTGACTGTGCTGTTTTACAGTCATAAGAGAAGACACTCACTTTGAGAAGACACTTACCTTTGTTGTTTGAATTTTTTAGTTTCATTTGTTTCTGTTCATTTATTTATTACCATATATTTTGACATTTTAGTTCAATCCTTGGGTGTGTTCACGCATTTTCATTGTTTGTTTTTCTTTTTGTTTACGGTTTAGATAAGGTTTTTTTTTTCTTTTTTTCCTTTCTCTTCTTTAGTCCTCCATTCTTCTCCCTTCCCAAGCTGCATCTACTCACTGTTGATTAGCTTTTCTGGTCCCTGTCATTTATGCCTAATTCCCTCAGTATATTAATGTTCCCCAGTTCTCAGTTTTTCCCATAGCTCCTTCTGTTGCACTCTGTTAATCTCCTTCTTTTCATTGCAGTTCCCATACTTTTTGTTGCTTCATTAAATCAACAAAAAGTTGATTTAATGAACTTTTTGTTCATTTTGTTCAATGGTACTATTGCTGTTATTGTCAGGAGATGTGGTGGGTGGTGGTGAGAATGAACACAGGAGACCATGATGATGATGAATTTAAGCTCAGAAACAGTCCAGTCAGGCAGCAGAACAGGAACAGTAGCATACAGCTAATAACTGGTAGCAACTGACAACAAGGTGACTGAATATGGGAGCTAAGGCTAACCAGGACTTGGTGTGACTGGAGAGCTTGATGAGGTGATCAAGGAACGAGACACAGCTGGGATCAATCAACAGGGAAAGACGCAGAGACTCACAGGACTGAAATAAACACAGAAAAACCTTAAAATAAATACACAGAAACACTGATCATGACAGTTATGGCCCATATTACAATATCATATATATTTCCTGATCCATTCGACACCATCGAATGGATATTTACAACCAAATAAATGTTGGTTGTAAATATTGTCTCTGTTTTGCTTATAGAACTATTATGTTAAAAGATGACTAACATCAGGTAATGTAAATGTTGGTCTATTGTGTATTCCCAATTTTTTCGTATTTACTTTTTTTCTAGGCTCAAGCATCTAATAGTGCTGTCTTTAAAACTTTAAATCTTACATTCATAGGAGTTCAAGTTGTTTGAAGTCCTAATTAATGTGCAGCTGAGGCTTTTTTTAGAACCTCTGGGCTCTGCTCAGTACATCATGCATCACCCATGTACACACTGCTGTGTACCTGGTGATTTGTTGGCAGCAGTAATTACCACTAGAAGAATGATCAGTCTCTCCTCAGCCTGTCAATATCTACTCTGAACGCTGTCATGACTGGTGAGCTGCTAGTCGCCTTTGGCTGCAGACTCTCAAGTACATCCTGGGGAAAAGATCTACATTTTCTTGGTAAATATAACCAATGGCCTTTACTGTGTCTGCTACGTCAAAGAAGGTAACATGTGACTCAATGGATGTTGAGTTTGGATTGAGAATGGCATCATTAGACTATGTGAGTTTGGAGTTTTAAACATGTCTTCTCTTTCTCACATTTACAGTAAAAAAGATGTTTTGTAAGAATAATTTTGTGCCATATTTTCAATGGATTTAAATAGAAATGTCCCTATAAAGTCAACCTTTTTATTTTATATTATACGATATTTTAGTTTGTGTTCTTTGTGTCATCGTATCTTGAATGTGAACAAAACAAATGATTATTGTAGTTTTCTTTAGAAACAGTGTCAGGTTTGATTTCCCTTTGTAGTAATAAAATATTATTTAATTTCAATTGAATTGTACCAGGAGGCTGCACAGTTGGTAGAGCTGTTGCCTTGCAGCAAGAAAGTTCTGAGTTCGATTCCCGGCCTGGAGTCTTTCTGCATGGAGTTTGCATGTTCTCTCTGTGCATGGTGGGTTTTCTCTGGGTACTCCGGCTTCCTCCCACAGTCCAAAGACATGACTGTCAGGTTAAAGGTCTCTCTAAATTGTCCCTAGGTGTGTGTGTGTGTGTGTGTGTGTGTGTGTGTGTGTGTGTGTGTGTGTCCATGGTTGTTTGTCCTGCATGTTTCTGTGTTGCCCTGCGACAGACTGGTGACCTGTCCAGGGTGACCCGCCTCTCGCCTGGAGCGTCAGCAGCACATCCCCACCCCAATAAGGGACATGGGTGTATAGAAAATGCATGGATGGATGGTTGGATGAATTGTACCATTACCATAACATTAAATTCCAATTAATGATGAAACCCAAAGATTAAATATGTTACATTCCATGACAGCATTAAAAAATACTAATAGAAATTGTGACTAAATATGCAATTAGGATGTGCAGGTTAGTGATAAAAATCACTTCTCTTTAAGTAACCGTTGTCCTAAAGAGGTCTATTTTAAAATAAGAGCACCATAAAATATTGTGATTTAAGTAAAAAGTCCATATCGCCCAAAGTGGATGGGTGTAGTTTCTGGAAATTCTTATTCGAGTACCGTCATGGAATAAAGTCTTTGTCATCATCTTCTCCTCCAGTGGGCAATGGTATTTTCAACAAAAATGTCACTTGGTTCTTCCATCACTTCCTTACCTTTGGGCCAGCAGTTGAAATGTCCTCATTTTGGATCCGTACACGGTCATTATTAGACCAAAAAGGCAATATCTGAAAATGTCAGTATGTCTAAAAGCCTATAAGTGTTTCCTTCCAGAGCAGATGAAGGAGAAGAAATAAGAACAGGAAGATAAAGAGGTGGGTGTGCAGCCTATGGGATCCCTTCTTCAGCAATCACTTTGCTAAGCTCTAGCTTGCTATTATGCAACGCGGCTTCTGCAGGAGGAGATGAGATGTATAATGTGGAAATCCAGCAGAGGATAATCCCGTATCAGCATCGGCAGCCGTCTCTGCATTCTGCTGAGGAGCGCAGGGTTTGAGTCAGTCCTTCGCAGCGTCAAAGATCCACTCTGGTTTTAATTGGGACACGTGTACATACCAGTCAATTGGAAGAAATTCACGCAAACGTAGGCAGCGCGTGTCGATGTGAAACACGCAGAGGAGACTGGCAAGGGGTTCGCTTTTGGTCTTAGCTGCCGGTGTAGCACAGAGATCCCTCATAATGGAGCCTATATGTGCTGAGGATACAGGACTCATTGTGCACAACCTCATTTAACAACATAAGTGTAATTGGAGTGACGCACTGAGAGCCTTGAAATTACAGCTGTCCTGTTATTGGGAAGTGCTTCTTCTCTTTATTTGATCACAGACTGAGCTGTGATTGAATCAGTTATGAATGCATGCGGCCCGTATAACCTTATTATGTCTTATCTGACTTCATCTCTACTTACAGGGCTCTCTATTTGTTACCATTTACCAGCTGTTGTCATCTGATAATGAAGACTACCCGAGCAACACGATACTCGCTCGCTAACTGCTCTGTTAAAATACTTTCAAGTGTATTTGTTATTATCTGCAGTTCCTAATGGAACTACAATTGGGAAACTGCAATATTGATTGTAAACATTTATTTATTTTTTTATTTTAATCAATTACCTTGTTATCCTGTTCTTAATAGACCATTCGGTGTAAATAGCTAGGAAAGCATCAATGACTGAGATATTGTCAATTTTAGTGGGCAGGTGTTTAAAATCTTGAAGATTGGATCTTTTCCAAGCAGATCATATAACAATTTATCATTATTTCCTTATTTTCAAGTTGATAGAGATGTGTTACTTTAAGAAATCAAACTGAAAACAATCTAAATAATGTCAGAGTAGTTATGTTCTGGTCTGACATAAAAGTTATAAAACATCAATTTCTTAGAATAGCTTTAATGTTTTAGGGAAGCTGTCATTTTTAAATAAAGTTGTAAAATCAACTTTTTCAACTTCATATTATGTTATCATTTTATTCCTTCAACAAAACATACTCGGAGTGTTGCTTTGATTCGTCCACGAGTCACCATGGCAACAATTCAGTAGTGCCTAGTACCGATACTTTAAGTTTGTTTCATTCAAACATATTCACATTTACAGTCAAACACCATGATGCATAACTATTTGTTATAAAGGAGGTAGGCAAACTTACAATATGCCGCCTATTTACCCCAAAGCTCCAGCTTCAGTCTCCAACCGAAGTCCCAACTCGGCTCCTGCAGACTAGCGGCAGCAGCGATTAGCAAACACCTGGTGGAACTGCATGCCTTCTGAGATTCAAACAGTGATTGTAAATCATGGAGATGTATTGTTGTTATGATTTACTGGAAGGGGGAGTAACCTATTGGGCAGGACTTTCTTAGAGACAGAGGCCAATTTAAAGGCATTGAATATGGCAAGGATGCAAAATCAAATTTTTTCAAGTTGCGTTTGATGCGTACAGCGTTTTCTTAACAACTGAAGTTGTTTTCTGTACCTACTGTACAAAATTGGGTAACACTTTATTCGAAGGGGGGTGAAAAAGACTGACATGACACTGTCATAAACATGAATAAGCCTTAATGAATATTTATGACTGTTTTCATAAAGCGTCATTTGGTAAATTATGACACTTTTAATACAAAGTTGACATTATTCAAAATGTCTTTGTTATGACAACTTGACATTAACCAATAAATCATTACTGATATAAATTTGTTATAAAGGTATTACTGATTGCACTTTAAAATTAGGTAGCTTTACGTTAGTAAAGGTAAAGTTTGAACAGTAATGATTTCTTGGTTAATGTCAAATTGTCATAACAAAGACATTTTGAATAATGTCAACTATGTATTAAAAGTGTCATAATCTACCAAATGGCACTTTATGACAACAGTCATAAATATTCATGAAGGCTTATTCATGCTCATGTCAGGTGTTATATCATGTTTATGAAAGTGTCACGATGGTCTTATTCACCCCCCTTCAAATAAAGTGTTGCCCAAAAGGGTCAGTCAAATTTTGAGTGCACTGCTAAATGTCACAAAAAAGTAAATTAGGCGTATTCCCGTCTGCTGGTTTGGAGCAAATCAAAACTAGTAGATGTTGATTTTACATATGGCTGTAATAAGCAGGAGGTAGAGGTTGCTAACTATCATGGACCACACATCTCAGGAAGAGGGTGATCAACCTCCACTGAAGGTTTGGTAAGGCACAGACTCGCCAGTGGAAGAAAAGTTTGCTACTCAACCTTTTCTAATGCGATATAAATCCAAACCATATATCACATGTATCACTGACCCTTTGCTTTCAAAGTTGGCATCTTGACTTTGGCAGCAAAGTGGAGATGCTGTTGGTGTTTGCGATTTCCAAGCCAAACACCTCGAAGCCAAACACATTTCTCTGTTGCTTATTCATAACTGCTGAGTGACCCTTTCAGATTAACATCTTCTGAATATGTTGGAAGGTAATTAGTTATATTATCAGCTGGAATCCAAACGGTTGAAAAAATCAGCACTTGACTTCTTCTAACAGCATTCAGGAGTAAGAGGCACTTCAGTCCTCAATAGTTTGAGGTGGTTTTATTCCTTCTAATTAAAAATGTTTTAAAAGGATCATTGAAATGTCGCTGCCCTCACTGCCTGCTGGTGGGGGGCAGCATCACTTAGTACTTTACCATTCTGAATATCTCTAGCTTGAAACAAAAGATAACCTGATAAGAAAGGAGAACAAACCAACAAGGAGACATAAAGTCAGATAAAAAACCTGCTAAACTCAACAATCTGAAGACTAAACTATCTTTACTATCTTTATGGAGCTCCCTCCCCAGACCACTCCCTCCTCCCCGACTCGTGTCTGTCTACCTTTAAAACCTCATGTATCTTCAGGCTGAAGCGACAACCATCCATACAGCCATCAGCTCCTGAAAAGGATGGGATCTGATCCTTCTAATCTGCACCGAAACAATATTAAAAGAGACAAACATTGTTTCATGCTCTGCTGATGACCAGATTCTAGAATATAGAGCGTTGTTTTTCTGCTGTTTTTATTGCTTCCTCCATTTTTGCTGCCATGACACAGCTGGTCATAGCCAGGAGCATCAACACAGGAAGAAAAGTCAGGTTTTATCTGTCAAAGAGGGACACAAACCAATGCAGATAACATGAGAAGCTTTTGCTTATAAGCATCACACTCAGTTGTAAAAGCTGTGCAGAAAGATGCTAAGCTGTTGAGCAAAAAGCACAATTCATCCAACACTTTTGTCTTCAATGTGTATTTATTTCAGATGCAGCAACCAGTCAGCCAGAGATCTGAATTTGACCATTTTTATTTTATTTGGTTCTGATTAGTGAACAGCAGGTCAACAAACTATGTTTGCTTGTCGTTTGAAGTTCGATGCACCTATTTTGAGTTTATTAAAGGTCTGGATGTCTAGTGAACTTCAGGTTCCTTCACACCATCCCTTTTTAGTTCACTTTAGTCAAACTCTTGTTCATTTGCTTAGAAAGTTGTTTGAGAAGGTTTGAATGCACAATCAAACTCTGATGCAGATCAAAAAACTCTTGTCCATCTATAAACTTAGGTCTTAGTTTGGTTTAAATGAACGCTGGTGTACGCATTGCTGTCACGCAGAAAAAAAAATTCGAGCGCTATCACGTTATAACATGATAGTATCACGTTAAAACGTGATACTAACACGTTAAAACGTGATATGTAACAACGTGATCCGTATCTTGTTAAAACGTGATACCTATCACGTTAAAACGTGATAATTCTATGTCCAGAAAGTGGCGGTGTCATGTTAGCCTATTACAGTGGCTAACATGAATCGGTCAGGTTTCCCTTCATGTTTG
>CAEGAF010171775.1:0-13634 GCA_903067075.1 Micropoecilia bifurca
ATATATATATATATATATATATATATATATATATATATATATATATATATAGATAAATATATATATATATATATATATATATATATATACTTTTTTTTGTAGAATTTTTAATTCAACTTACTTTCAGATCATCATGGGTTATTTCCAGGACATTTGTGACATAGAAAGGCCCATGCTGGGCACTGCTGGACTCATCCATGATCTGAGTGTACATGTAACCTGCTGAGGACATGATTACAATGATGTTTTTTCCCTCTTCGTTGAATAGGAAGGTTGCATCGCGGATCTTGGAACTGGGGAGCAGGAAGTAGTACATGGGGCTCAGGGCGTCCACCGACAAGTCATATATCTGTTCACAAATAGAAAAGGAGCATTCATTTTTTTCCCCCCCGCCAAACTGCAAAACACAAACCATTTGACTCAAAACACTTCACATGATTATACCATTATTAAGAAAATATTATTTTTAAACCAAATTTGTTTTGACATACTTTGACAAAGTCAGCTGTGATGATTGCCAGCTCAGTCTGAGAACCTGGCAGCCAAATGGCTTTGATGATGAAATTGCCAGTGGCCAGTTGAGGATGCAGCACCAGGTGGTCGGAGACGGAGCCTGTACTACTAAACGTTAGAACATGGCAGTCCTGGAGAGATTGAAAGAGCAAAACTTTAGTGAAATGCTGAATTGCAAAGTAACTTCTTGGATAACGTTTTGTGGGGAAAACCCAAGTCTAGTTTCCTGACCTTCAGACCACACACCGCCAGGTAATCTTCATTACAGGGGTTGCCTGTGAGACTGAGGACAGTGAAAGGAACTGGGGCAGAGGCCAGTCGGGTCAGAGTTAGCTTCCTCTTGCTAGAGTCTGCTTGCTTCAGAAGTGTGGACAACTGCAGGACTGTTATCTGTCAAGAGGGAGTAAAAAGTGCAAAAAAAGAAAAGAGATTATGTGGAGTGCTACTAGCAAACCTTCTGCAATCAAATAAAAGTTTATCTGCAACAATATCTAATTTACTAGATTTGTAAACACATTACAAATCTAGAAAGTATTTCTTAGGTCTTAGGGAGACTTATAAATACGTAAAAGTACTTATTAACTTTAATACAGATTGACTGTTCTATTAGCCCATTGGAGTCGCTGCCCGCCGTGTGGCGTACAAGCATGTGACGCATTAATAAGGCTTTGTAATAACACGGACACATACAGAGTTTTCATTTCAACTCTGTTGGACAGCACGGACTTCAAACTTCATAAAAGTTTTGTTTTTATATTGGTTTTGTGGTTTGCCTTATTTTGTTGGGTCTAAATGTACCATATTTCGAAACAACCTATGAAAATGTGTTGACTGGTCTGTTGCTAGGTAGAAAGGGGACATGCGGAGAGAGACAGGGGGCGGGGTGTTTGGATATGGCAAGAGACTAGGGCGCAGCGATACTGTGGATTTTATTAATAGTTTTTTGATGGGTTCTTTAGACTATAAGGGTGTTTGTTAAGAGTTCGTGGTGTGTGCAGTGTTAGTAGTAGTTTTGCTAGCTGTCGCTACATGGCTTCATAGCGAGCGCTGACGCACTGAGAAGGAAGACTGCTCGCCGGGATGGCCATTTAGACCTCGTCTTCAAAGGGTTAGACTTTGTGGCTTTTTAATGCAACATAATGAACTGCACCAGCTAATCTGAAGGCAACAGTTAACATTCAGTGTTGATCCAAGCTGCAGTTTTCCATCTGCTAGAACTGATTACAGTCAACTTTCAACAAAGAAAGACCAATAAGATTTTCGTTTTTATTTTAACACAGTGAAAATATATTTTTAAAATTCAGACACCTGTTTGGGTTTGACACCGTTTCCAGGTTACGACTGCTCCACTTACCTTCCCCTTTTCGTGGCTAACTGCAAGATGCTGTCGGCGGCCATGGGGTGAGGAGAGGACGCACATGGCTACCCGACGCAGGACGTGCGCACTGATGAGCTGACGTATTGTTTGGCCTTGATCGCCGCTGTAATTCATCCTCACATTTTCAAAAGCTCCTTCCTGAGAACCAAGTGTGGGCACCTGAGAAAAAAGAAAGAAAATGAGAAATGTTCGACCTTATCTACATAAATTTCACCTATCAGAACATTATTGAGGTGTTTTCATAAACACTTTCAGCCCTTTAGTTATCATACCATTAACTGGTCCGTCATCTCAACATTTTTATCCTGAGTATGCAGTTCATTCAGGGCTTTCTGGGCTCGGCTGCTGCTTCCCACAGCGGAGGCTTGCTGGAAGTTAGTCTGGATGGCTTCCATCAGAAACATGAGCATCTCAAGTACGATGGCAGCAGTGGAAGATCCCATCTGTCGCAAAAAAAAAGAAAGAAAAAACGGGCCAAAACCACAGGTGTCATAATGTACATTGAATGCACAAATAAATCTAGAGGAAGTAAAGGGACACCACACTTGGGCAACATATGGAGGGAAACAAAGTAAGAAAAAAGGCTTCTCTAACCACTTGTGCTAGCAGCTCTTCCTGGCAGCCCTCGATGCTCTTGCAGACGCTGTTTTTCTTTGGTCTTTCTTCATCACTGGATTTGCCATCACAGATTGTGACCTTGCCCTTTTCGGATGGAGAGGCGTTGTGGTGTCTGATGGCGCTCTCAGGCATCCGCATCTCACTCTGGAACGCTGATGATTCTTTCAGAGTTGAGCTAATGCCACTGCTGGGGCTGCGCTTCACCAAAGCCTGTGGGTGAAAGTAAAACCAGTGAAAACTCCTTATAAATTTGAGATAAAAAAAAAGGTAGCTTCAGCAGAATGAATGCACACTTTGGCGTTACATCATACACAACTATTTCAACTTTAAGAGCTTTACACTTAGGTTAATCTAAGTGTTTTCATTTCACTAGCTCCCTTAACATTTTACGGATTCAGTAAACAACCATTAGAGAAATGGTGATAGATGGACACAAATTTAGTCCAAAATGCATTAAAAAGCTAAACAAAACTAGGCTGTTAATAATTTTCTCGCATTAATAACCTAAATTTAACTTTAGGCATGCTAATAGCATGTACTGTTACCCTTCTAAAACATAAGAAAACTGTGTGCAAACAACCACAAAAGTCAAATAATTATATACATGAAACTGCATCAAGCTCTTATTGACAACAGACACGGAAGCAGACAACACAATCCACAAACAACACTGCAGGTCTTTGCTACTCCACAATAAACAATAAACACAGAAACATGTAGTGGATGGCTTTCTCTTTGCATGCACATTTACAAAACCAACATTAGAGGTTAACTAAGAAAGCTGGCCTTTTCGCTACGCACTAAAACACAAGGGCAGGCAATTGTAGCATTTTAGTTCTGACCACGGGTGTGGACTAGCTATAATCCTGATCAAATGAAATGACTGGATGGAAGTCAATGGGGGAATGACTTGCAAACCAAAGTTACCGCTGTTGTTCTCTTCCCATGATGACCTGAGGTATTCGGTCTCACCTGGCAGCTGCCATCCTCTTTGGCACCGCAGTCACAGAAGAAAGAGCCATATTTGGCATAGGAGATCTCATGGTCTTTGTGACAGACCTTGGCACACACTGTGCACACACCTACCCCATCTACCATCTTACAGGTATGACAGTGGTACCTACAATAGGAAAAACAACAAATGAACGTCAAATGTCTGGTACATTAGCGCAGCAACTAGGCATGGGCCGGTTAACACTATTGACGTGTTCTGAGGTTTGAACAAGCTATGACTTGAAACACATTAAAATACTCCGTCTCAGGGTTCCTACTGTCCTGACAAGGAGATGACACAGGAAGTGTTTCCATTAAACTGGTTCCAGTGCTTAACTGGTGCCAGTGCTTGTCTACTGCTAGTTCTTGTTTCATCAGGCCAAACTCCGGCTCTGGTCCAGCTGCAAACGGATGCTGGTGGTCATATAAACTTTGTGAGCTGCATATTGAAAGCTGGCTTTGGTTTTGGTCTAATTCTTAAATAAAAACCTTGTAAACAATACAATCGTAAAATGTCATATTAGCATTAGAATAATAAACTGCTGATTGTCTTCCACCAAGTTATTTTATAATCACTTGTCTCTGAGAATAACTAGGTGGATGCATAAGCTGTGCTGACAGCTGATTATTTCTACCGAGTCCATAAATATTACTTCAGACTTGGTCGGTCTTTAAATACTGCCAGGTTGTGAAAGCAAAACTTGCTAAAAAAAAAGAAAAGAAAAAAGGATGATGAAATATTAGCTAAGCAAGACTGTAGCACTTCTCTTGATAAAAACACAGCTAATATATCAAAGTTGTGACATTTGGGTATTTGTAGAAACATAAGGATAATTAGTTTAATTTGTGTTTTTGGACTGTCTCTCTGGTTTAATTTATTTCACACACACGAAAAATGCAGGATAGCAGGTCATTTACTATGATGTAAAGACATTTCCCTCGCATGACTCTCAGTCGTGAACTGGCTTTAGCACCAGTCCTGGTTAAATACTAAATCCATTTTCTATGTGAAAGTGCTGGTAGACTACATTTATGCTTTAGTTTGAAAATAATCAACATAAATCTTAGATATTTCATAATAAACCCTATAATTAATGCTACATTATGCATCACGGTATTTTCACTAACCAGCCAGTGTCTAGTCACATTAATATGGCAGCCATATTCTGATAAAGGCCTGGTGAGCGACAGATTGATAGTTTGCATTATCTTGATACACAAAAAGTTTCAAGTGTGAGAAAAGGTTTGACAATTGTTTAGAAAACGTAAAATATATGGATTATAATTTCAAGTTGTTTTGATTCAAAGTTAAGAGCAAACTACTGGAAACAAATTTGTCTTTACCAGTGCTGGTTCATGAACTCCTTCTGAGTGATGGTGAAGGTGCAGAGTTTGTTGCAAAGCGAGTCTTCATCCTGTCAAACAACGACATGTTAACACTTTATTTCTATGTTTTTGTTGTATACTGTACAAATAATCAATCCTGCTCAGAGCAATAATGTGCTGCAGAATTAAATAAGTGACAAAAAACGTTGAAATGTTTTTAGAAATTACATTTTTAGAACTACTACTATGCACTCAAAGATGATTTTTTATAAGATAAGAATAAACCCATTCAGATACAAAAGTTACGCTACTATTATTATTTAATAAAACCGGAGGTGAAGCATGACGTCTTACAGAGTCTTCTGCCTGGGAATCGTCCTCCTCCACTGCCAGCTCCTCCACCCAGTCTGAGTCCACTTCCATTGCTTTCTCCTCTCCCTCCACAAGCAGAGCCGAGGTGCCCTGACCGCTGCTCTGCCGCAGGGCGTTCATCACATCGGCCAAATAGGAGATTATGTGGCACGAGCATTCTAGCATTACGGCATGCTGAGAATGCAAGATAAGCACAACATTAATTAAAGCTGGCACATGCGTGAGAGCATAAATGCAATTATTTATAAACAAATGAAATAAATATAATCAATTACATAAACGTTTTAGACATTTGGATGATTTACCAAAAAAAGTAAAAAAAAAAAAACAAAAAAAAAAAACGAATTACCTTTCCATGAGTTAAGTTGGTGCTAACTTTCTCCACCACATTCTTTTGTGTCAAATACTTTTTGCTGCAAAAAATTTACATTTTATATTAATGTACAAATACCTGTACATTGAAATATTTCAGGTATATGCAGTCACCAAATGAAAACGTTTTGTGAAAAATTTGGAAGGGCCTTTCAGTGAATAAAAGTGGCTCCTTACCACCTTGTCAGCCAATCGATTGCCGAACGGTGAAGCTGCAAGTGGCCGGCCCCCTGTCCGGCACTGGCCAGAGTTGCCATGATGGTCATGAGCTCGGGGAAACCCGTTCCATCCCCATTGGTCAACATGTCTGTTGCCATGGGAATAAGTGTGCTGAGGAGGACTGTGCAGACTCCTTCGCCGACCTGACTGTTGTCACGCACAATGTGAGTGGTGAGCAGCTGCAGCAGCTGTCGGTTTTCCTGCACCACTTCCAGCTGCTCCGTGTCTTTGGGCGGCGTCGCCGTCATGCGGGTCAGCCAGGACTGCAGGCGAGACGGTTCCACACAGGCCAGCTGGGCCAGAGAACCGCACAAACACAGCAGGCTTGGGTTTGGACTCTTCTCAGCTACAGAGAATAAATTTTTAATTGCATTACTATGAAATATTTGGCTTATGACTTAAGATTTTACAATTCTTCATCCATTTGTTTCATTTAGGCCTATAAAATTATTAGATATTGTAAGTTCTTGCTTTCCATTTAGATATTAAGACTTATTTTAATTTCTAATTGATCAAAACTGAGCGTTAAGATACCTGGTTGTTATTGTAAAATAAACTTACTGAGCTGGAAGAGCTTGGTGAAGAATTTCAGCACCCTGTTGCAGAACTTTGCAGACAGATTTTCATTGGCTGTGGCCATCATAATCTGGACAAGCTCACCACTAAAAAAAGAAACACATCATGTTAAAGAAGAAGATGCTACATTTAGCTTACCTACGGCGTCAGCAGAACCGATACCTGAATGAAAAGAATTCCTCCATCGCTTTTCGGACCTGGCTGCTCTCGAGCTGCTTCTCCAGGTACTGCAGGCATTCCTCAAGAACCGACTCATCCAGGCCACTGAAAAATACATCAGAGACCATTTCTGTTTGTATTCATCAACAACGCAATGAGATATCTTCTCTAATATTACAAGCGAAATGAATGAATCCCATCTCCTGTTGTGTACCTGTGAGGGTCTGAGTGATTTGCAATGATATTGTAGCATCCTGTGACCAGACGCTCGTAGATACGGGCCAAGAAGGCGTCAGACTCTGCCGGGCCAAGAATTCGCTCCAGTGAGGTGCTGCTGATTTCTGCTACGCACTCTGTGCTGCTCTCCAGCAACAGGGGCAGCAGCGTGCTCACAACCTGAGTGGGATTCAGCTCTTCTGTACTAAAAGGGACAGACGACCAACAGCATTAAAAAGAGACGGTTTACAGAAATCAAGTCTCACTAAGATACTAAAGTTTTTTTTTATTATATTAAAACATAAAGAAATTGCAACTTACACAATGAGGTCACCGGTGAGGCGAACCAACGAGAGAAGGATGTGTTTCAGAGAAGAGGCCAGAGGCAAGGACTGACAACTCAGGGTCCCCAAATGAGCTGCTTGGATGGCACTGATGTAGCTCTCAGATGGGATGGTATCATTAGCAAACGCATTTCGCTGAGAGAGAAAAAAAAAGGTATAATTTATTTCAGCGACAGAAATACTTGGTACCATTTTTATTTAATTTTCTAATTTGTAAATACATGCAAATGCACTGTATATAAAGATATTTAAAGATCATCTTAATTAAAAAGCTTTAGCCAAAATTGAACTATATAAAAAAAAAAACAAGATGTTTCTTCACTTACCCATGAGCCAATGTTGGGGAACTCATTAGTCTGGACGCTGTTCCAAGTCTCACATACCGTTTGTACAGCCGATGGCAAGTTCTGCATCAAGTTATGACCTGTAAAGTTTAATTTAAGATTAGGTTAAAACTGATATATTACACAGACTGTCAAAGCAATTGTGTTATTTGCCTGGAGTTAAAAACATTTTTAAATATACCCAGCAGGTTGGCCTTGCAGCGTGTGGAGCCAATGGACAGAACTGCAGCGTAACCTTGGAGCTTTGCATCAGTCAGCTTGTTTTCACCTTCCTCTGGGATGTTTAGCAGGAGGTAGGATCTGGTAAAGAAAAGATAAATCAGACTTCTTATATTCTTTTCATATTTAAGAAAATATGATTCAAGAGCAAACTTAGAATGGCTTCCACAAGTGGTTGATTCTTACCTTGTGAAGGCAGTATAAGTGTCTGTGAGCTGTAGCGTAGCAGGCAGCAAGTTTTTTGTGACATCGGAGGACTTGTGGGCTTCGCCCTCGATTGCAACCTTGGACAAATGTTCATCTAATGAAATCTGGACTTTAGAGATGACTGCATCCAGAGTATAAATAGCTTGCAGGGAGGGCAGCTGGTGAAGTGAGAGGACGATGGTCGGATCAACACTTGAAAAGGTGGAAATCTGAAACAGAATATTTTTTGTCAAAGGGAGACCCGTTGGTGTAAAATATTGTTTAAGGAACAAAGAGAGACGGTTGTAATAAATACTTGTCTGGCAATGTACTCCTCTGCAAGCTCAACATCATATTTCACGGTGCTGCACTTTGATACCGTCGTCTCAACCAGAGATGCCGCTTGGTCTGCTTTCATTCCCTGCTTTACCAAGTGCTCCTGATGACGCAGACAGAACAGTGCCACAAAAACCACAAGTTAATAAAGATAAATCAGTGTGGTGCTGTACAGTTTTTAATCCACGAATAAAATGTCTCTGAATAAACATCATATAAGAAAAAAAAAATTCAATTTTCAGTTTTAAGGACTAATTTAAAGTGGAAAAAAACCATAAAAGTGATTGTTAGCTGACGTCAAATGACATATACTTTTCCACAGTGACTCTTCTGCTTTTAAAACAAGCAGTAATACTTTCAAGCTGAAACCAACCTTGATCCAGTGGACGTACGTAGACACCCGCAGACGTGAGGACCACCGCAGCGTATGCAGGATGTCACTTTCACTGGAGTCGCTGCAGCCGGTCTTCAGCTGCTCCATGAAAGCTTTGGAGGGTGGCAACACTCCCAGGATTCTCCAGAGAATCAGGAAGTAGTACTGAAGGGAGCAGGCCTCCTGTGTCGAGTTCAAACAGCATTAGGGGACCATGTAATGAGCTTGCAAAGTCATCAACATGACAAATTTCTTAATGGTATCTCAAATATTATAAAACTTCAATAAAATATCAGCCGAAGCTTATTTGCTCCGCTTGAATATGGTGAACCCACCACAGGAGTGATTGGTTTGCTCTCCTGTCTTCTGGCTGTATCAAACTGAGAGCCTGCTTCCAGGAGTGAGACCAGCCACGCATACAGCTCATCATATTTAACAGCTCCACTGACCAGCTTTGGAAATACCTGACAAGACAAATAGCAAGAGGCTTCATTAACTGATATTTACAGTGAACTGTATTATTAATAACTGTGCAGATTTGAAAGGATTCGAAAGTTAACTGTACCTTACTATCCAACCTGCTGATGTCATCTTCAGATGCCTCAGGCGACAGCACACAGTAGAACTTGGGCTGAACATTTGAATCTTAAAAAAATATTTAAAATTAATTTGGAGTTTAAGAGATTTACTAATAACATAGCAGTAGAGCAGCTGGACTTTAAAAGAAGAGCTGGGAGAAAATTAGGTGATTTCTAGGATGTACCTGCTGAACAGTGTTTGGCCCAGTTCTCCTCCACCTCTTTGAATCCATAGTAAAGCGGGAGACCGCTACGCTTTCCACCTTCCTGAACAGAACTCGGTCCGCCGGAGGGCGGGGTGAGGAGGTTGTACTGCACCTGCAATGAAAGTTCATCAAGCCGTTTAATTTTTAAACCAAGTAAAATATTTTATGGAAAAGAAAAAGGTATGCCACTTATGGTAGAAAAGGGATGTGCAAAACCAAAAATCCTAAATTTCACCTAAAATAAAAAAAAAAAAAACAAAAAAAAAAAAAAACAGAATTTACCCCCAAAATTGTATGAACCGATTGCATTTTTTTTTTTTAAATCTAGAAATTACTTTTGTTTATTCTCAGGAACAAAAACAGCACATTAGTCACCCTTTTTCTATACTTCATTTCTAGTTGCATTTACTATGAAATTAAATTAAAAGCAAAAAAAACAAAAACAAAACTGTATTCTAAATAAAATTTTCTATCTTAAGGAGATTCAATTTGTTGGTGAAACACTTGCACCAAAAAGTATTAAATAAGAATCCATGTGATATGTACTGGTTGGACAAATTTCTTCCACCCTCTTAATCTGCAAAATTATTCAAATGTCATGAGGACTAAACTTTGTCTGCTCCAGTCTAAGACATGCATTGAGCCTTAATATTTGTAAAATCTGTGCTCTCAATTAAAAAACAATTAATTAAATAAAGTATCAACCTGCTCAAAGAGATACAAGGGAGCTTTGGAGTAGTGACGCATCAGGTAATCAAAAACCAGTAGCAACCGGGCCAGGTTGAGGGGTACCGCCTTCAGCTGGGACTCTCTGCTCTGTGCCACTTCAACAATGGCCTGGGTGAGCATGGTGAGGACCGACCGTCGACCGCGATCAGACAGGTTGTGGAAAAGGAGCAGGAGCAACTGGAGGTGTTCCACATTAAGGTCGTCCTCTGACTGGACAGAGCCCTGAATGGTGTGCTGTTTCAGGGTTCCTAGAAATCTGGAGTAATGACCAGTAAAAAAAACAGGGAAAAACACAAAAGACAAGGAAATAAGCATGAGTAAACGGGAATAATGTGATCTGTGATTACAAAAATAATACACCACTGATTTCCCCATGTTTATGTCTTTATTTTATTAAATATTTAAACGCTTTTATAAACATTACTGCTAAAATAAAATAAATAAATAAAACTGCCCCTCTTTATTTATTTTTGATTATGCATTCTAACATATTATGGCTAGGTGTGGTAATGGCAGATGAACTCCACCTGATTCAATGCAAACACAATTATGGAAAAAAAAAAAAATCAGCCATTGATTTTGTTCTTGCAGATCTTTGGAGATGGAGATCAACTGACATGCATTTATTTTGACATCACAGTTTTGCTGAACGTACAAGAAAACAAAATTCATTACGAGTATTGGTGACATCAGGGCTTTAAAGAGTAAATAAAACCAATAGGTTGATCAGAAAGGTCACAAAGCAACAAAATTGCTTTAAAAATGTTCTGGTTGTGTTGATAACTACAGTTTAGCTTCAACCATTGATCTGTAACCAATACTTATGAAGAAAAATAGTTTCCTACACTTTATGATGCAATGTATATAAAAAAAAAAGGAAAAACAAAACAACAAGGTGCAGGACAAAATTTACAAATTCCACTATATGATAGGGACAGATGAATACTTCTATAATAATCCTACCTTTCCCAAACTTTCATGCACTCTGGCACATCTGGTTCTCCCTGCACGCTGGTTTTGTGCTGCCAGATGAGGAGAAGTCTGGAGAGAACGGACAATGACTGAGGGTGAATGTACAGAGGCCAGGGACCTTCTGAGAAGGGAGCAACACCCAGCTGTTGCAGGAGGGTGTTCTGTGAAAGATGAGATGCAAAAAAAGAAATTATTCTCACCAGCCATTACTTTTTACTTATAGGGTACAAATGTCCCATAATCTTTAGGAAATGGTAAACCATAAAAAAAAGTCTTGCCTGCAAAACCGGAGATGGAAGATCTGAGGTGACTAGTGTGTGGTTGAAGTGGTACAGAGCTAAAGCAAACACTTCATCTGAGGAACCTGAGAGACAAAAACATGACACACTCTTCTTCATATTTTGTAAAGCTATGAACAAAAACATGTATCGTTTGGCAAAGCATACCTTTGACATCTTTATCCACGTCTTTGATGATGCTGGCAAGCGTCGCCATGTGCTGCTCTGTAAGAGAGACGCTGACGTAGTTGCGGATGAAGTTGTTCCTGGACTTCAGCATTGAGGTGGTGATGAAGTTCAGAATGCTGGAGGCTAAACTGAGGAACTACAAGAATGGTTACAGCTCAGAGTGGCGCCACAGGATGTCGTTTAAAAACTAAAACATCTATAAGCTCTTAGGAAATAGGCCAATTTTATTAAAAGTTTATGAAAATAGAGGTGATTTACCATTTCTGGATCCTTCCGACCAGCTAAAATGTTGCCATTCTCGCTTGGATTCTGCTTGCTGGGGCTCTTGAGTCTGGGTGACGTCTCCAGGGGCGGGGGAGGAGGAGGGGGTGGAGGAGCCACTTTGTCTTTGGTTGGTGAAATGGCCTCTTCAAACCACAGTCCAAGGATAGGTTCACTGTCGTCATCTGCCAAAGAAATTCAGATAATTTAACTGCATTGCCGCAAGTGAAACTGAAAAAGAAAACATGTGCCACGTCTACAACAAGCCATTTGTAGGAGTACAATAGAAAACATAAAAAGCTTCACATTGGTTCATGACATCTTTCGCAGCACAAGCAGTGGACAACAGCCAAGGACCAAAGTAGATAGTGAATGCTCTTGTTTTTGTTTAAATGTACTAACCCTCATAAATAATCACAGAACTAAGAATGAGGTTGCATAGGTTACATATTCAAACAAAAGCAAAATAATGAAATTAAAGCTGTATTTCTTGACCTTAAATATTTGAATAACCAGTTCTATAGAGCAAATTCTTAGTTTTCTTTCTTTAAAATGTTTTTCACCATCAGGTTCATGTAATGTTCTGTTTCTAAAATCTGTTTAATAGCAGCTTCTGATTGAGCACATTCTTATTCATGCATTTGTGACACAGGCAACATTCAGACAAATGATACTAGGGTCACATTACAACACTTTATGCCGAATACATATCTCATTACTGTACAAGGCGACCTCTAGCTCACAAAAATGAAAACATCTCAGTGTCGTATTATTAAATGGGGGCCATTATGTATTAGACAAAAATGTGTCAGGAGTTTAGATCTGACATAATGACACAAAAAATATCCATCAAGTATGATAGATTGTTGCTAGCTCCACTTTATGAACAAAAACTGGTCAACTTCTCAAATGTTATTTTAGGTTACTCATCAGCATTGTGTCTAATCAAATGTTTTTCCGTCTGTGTAAATGGATGCCTAAGCTGTTCAGGCAAACAAGTTATTTTAATGACTTTAACCTCAAAGTTCAGACTAGTGAGGCTGTCACACAGCTGAATGTTTACATATGCTGTATGAAAACATAACTGGTCCCTTTCTAAATCAGACTAAATGTTTATTTCAGTTACATACATTTTCTTTAGTATTTTTAAATTAGCTAAACAGGACGTTTTTGTCTGATTTCATCTCAGGAATAAGGGTTTTCTTCTCCCCCCTCCGCTTTTCTTAAGTGTATCTGTTTTGAAATCTATAAGTTTATTGTAGTCCTTTTCATAGAGTTTTATTATGCTTTAAAAAGATAAGCTGTGACAAAGAACCTTCCAAGTATTGAGATCATATAATATCCTTCATTACTAGAAAACTGTTCATTCTACTCAGTAAATACTTCATAGCTAAGCTTTTCCAAGAAAATAACATCGTTTGCCTTTGATATTGTTGCTAAGGAAAGAACACCAAGTTAGCCATCTTTAGTATGAAACAGTTGCTGAAACATAAAGAAGGCACAAAAAAATAGCTAAAACTAAACTGCATTTCAAACAGAGTTGAACCTGGTTGCCTCTGTTCCTAATGTAAGCATTCAATAGTTGTTGACATACATAAGGCGAGTTATTGTAGGGATGTGCCGATCAGGTTTTTTCTGCCGATACCGATACCGATCTCTCCCCTGAGGGCCGATCGCCGATTCCGATCCCAATCACATAATTTTTTTTTTTTATTATAAACACTACTGTTACATTATGTGGAAAAAGGAACCATGAATTCACCTTAATTAAGACAAAAACTTGTTTTTAATAACTTTTCCCAAGAAGAAAACTAAACAAAACAGGCATTGTGCAAATTGAACTGCTATCAATAATACTATCTTTAACAGACAGATAA
>CAEGAF010171792.1:0-16193 GCA_903067075.1 Micropoecilia bifurca
CCAATTTACTGAAGTTTCACTGTCTCATCTCTTCCAGGCTGACTGGCTGTAGCCTTTCAGAGAGAAGCTGTGCAGCTCTGTCATCAGTCCTTAGCTGTCAGCCCTGTAGTCTGAGAAACCTGGACCTGAGCAACAACAACCTCAGAGATTCAGGAGTGGAGCTGCTGGTTGCTGGGCTGAAGAATCCTCACTGGAAACTGGAAACTCTCAGGTCAGAATGGCTCGACTTTTAAAGTTGTAATGGGACCAGTGTGAATAGTCAATGGTTTCCATGTTGCTTTAGTTAAAAACGGTAGATTATTCGAACTAGGAGAGCAACAGAGGGTACGTTCACACTGCAGCCTGAAGTGACCCAGTTCTGATGTTTCTGACGTAATGTGACCTGGATCTGATCTTTTCATGGCAGTGGTCGGATTCTCACAGCTCAGGTCGGATTCTTTTAGAATGTGACTCATATCGATACGTATCAGAATCAAATGCGACCATAATGTCCAGGTCTGATTCATCCGAACTGAACGTCACCGACTCTCAACAAATCTCACTATTCTGCGTCATTAAACGCCCAAGCGTGAAGAAAAACAGCAACCATGAAGAGGAAGTTATTAATATACTGCTTCAGCCGGACAACAACTTCAAACATGTAGCTAAGCTCCACCGTTAGCCTCCATGTTTACTTCCTCAAACACTGAGCTCTTCTTCTTCTATGGTGGTTGGCAGAACACTGAGAACCTGACGCTATGGCGCCCTCTACTGCGCATGCAGGACACTTTCAGGTCGTTTACACTGC
The DNA here is from genome assembly GCA_903067075.1 of Micropoecilia bifurca. Classification (NCBI taxonomy): domain Eukaryota; kingdom Metazoa; phylum Chordata; class Actinopteri; order Cyprinodontiformes; family Poeciliidae; genus Micropoecilia; species Micropoecilia bifurca. Next base: position 788 of record CAEGAF010171792.1, read on the forward strand.
AGAACACATACAGGTCCATTTACTGGCAGTGTGAACGGCCCGGAAAAAAACATCAGAATTGTCATTTCAGGCTGCAGTGTGAACGCACCCAGATTGGTGATATTTCTGATCTCTAAAGTTTAAATAATGTGGTTTAAAAAAAACAGTAGGACCTCCTTTTCTCTGATTGTGAACCTTTTTAGCATCACACTTAGTAACGTGAAGTAATTTACCTGGTTCCAAATCTCTGGTAAAGAACCTCCAGACATTCGAAATGTAGTATTGCAGCAACCAGAGGAGAGCCGAGGTGAGAAGGCTGCAGTCGGACTGGAACATTACGACATGGACACCGTTACGTCATGAAGCTCCTACACCCAGCAGCTAATCAGACACTAGACAATCCTGCAAGATAACTTTGAAAGAGAAATAAATCTTTAAAACCTAATTTCTTGATCAAAGACGCCACATGGTAAATGACTTGGACTAGTCCTACGCTTCATCAAGTCCAGAGGTTTTGGATCCAAAGCACTTTCACGCTACCTTCAGTCATTTACACACACGCTGACATGAATATACAGAGTAAATATCAAACACTTCCTCCTCGTCTTAGGCTTATCTGCTGTAACTTGTCAAAGGGAAGCTGTGGGACTCTGTCCTCAGTTCTTGGATCAGAGTCCTGCAGCCTTGAAGAGCTGGACCTGAGCAGCAATGACCTGCAGGATTCAGGATTGGAGCTCCTGTCACCAGGACTCAGCAGTCCACATTGCAAACTGGAGACATTAAGGTCAGTTTTTATTAACAGAAATATCTGGGCTTTGTTCTACATTAAAGCTTCCAGAAAAGTAAAATAAAAACCCTTCTTTGTATCTCACTCTCTGCTTAAGGGTCTGTGACTGTAAGCTGTCAGAAGATATTTGTGAAGCCCTCACGCTGTTGGAGTTACGTAGTCTGAGACAGCTGGACCTGAGGAACAACGAGCTGGGGCCACCGGGACAGGAGTTGTGTCAAACATGTTCACAAATAACTATTTGGTGAGTAAAAACATCCATTAGTGGCTTTTTACAGCAACCCGGTTCCCAAAAATACCACATAGGCTGCGTTCTCACTGCAGCCTGAAATGACCCAATTCAGATTTGTTTTTATGCCGTAATGTAATAATATCCGATATCACTTGGATATTTGATATGTGTCCAATATTTTTCAAATGTCCAGTTCACATTCATCCAACCTGAAGATCATTGATTCTCAACAAATCTCACTATTCTCCGTCCTGATGGACGAGTGGGAAGAAAAATGACAACCATGACGGATTATAATGAGGATGAAGTTGATGCTCCGGCCGAACAACAACTTCAACTGTTTTAGCTAAGCTCCACCGTTAGCCTCCATGTTTACTTGTCCAAACACTGAGAACACTCTATGTTATTGCGCCCTCTACTGAGCATGCAGGACACTTCAGGTCGTTGCCCGTTCACACTGGAGGTCACATACAGGTCGCATATACCTAAAAAAAAAACCAAACAAACCTGATTTGGTCAATCAGAATTGGGTCCCTTCAGGCTGCAGTGTGAACGCAGGATTAGTTTCTGTTAGAAACACAACCCATGGAAACTCAATGTGTCCCTGATTCTATTGAAGAATTAAAGAGTGGCTTGCGCTTGAATATATACTTCATAGGCAATAACACACTGAGACAAAGTTTTCACTGCTTAGGCCAAGACGAGCCAGGGATTTATTACACCCCACAGAATACAGTTGCTTCAGTTCATACTCAAAAATCCTCCATAGTCTCGACATAAGAAAATCTCTCACGGAGTCTTGCAACAGCTACCTATATACTTCTCAGGTCTCCATTCGATGCGTGTTGGGAAGTTTCAACCAATGGCGAAAAGGCGCTGTTTTTGCCAGCCGATCTTGCCGTGTTTTACACTGATGTGTGTGTTAGACGACCTTTAATATACTTTTGGAAATCCAAACAAAGGCATAAGACTCCAAGATTTCAACGGACCTTACAAATTCAACATCTGCTCCTTCTCAGAAATGCCAAATAGACTAATTTGTCTCAAATTGTTGATGCTATTGTGTCCAGACAGCTTTCCTTCCAAGTCCATTTGTGCATTTTGTATGCAAATGGAGGGAAGAGAGTCAGGTCAGTTTGAACTAGTAAAATGCCAAAAATCCAACTCCTTAGATGGAATATCGCTCCGACAATTCCTCCATGTTCCATCTTCTCTGAGTGAAAACTAGTTTAAAACATCTGAAACTCTTTACTTTTCTGATCCTTTCATATTCAGCTCACTTGATAACCTTGACTGTCTTTGATTCCTGCAGGACTCACAGCATCTCTCTGAGAGGAATGATCTCTGAAAGTGTTCTGGTCCAGTCAGGATGTCCTTCTGTCTATCAGCTCCCAGTAAAAAAAGACAAGTCTGGACCTTTGACCCGAGTCACTGTTGGTGAGAAAAAAACGGACGAGATGAACAGAAAAGTTGTGCTTATTGGTGAAGCGAGAGCAGAAAAACGTGCTCTGATAAACGCTCTGTTGAACTACATCATAGGAGTGAGGTTTGACGATGGAGTCTGGTTCCTGGTCACAGAGGAAGAAGGACATCAGGCAACAGATGTGATGATTTATGAGATCTTTGGTTTTGAAGATAAATCTCTGCCCTTCCCTCTGACCATCATTGACGTTGCTGGACATGAAGGCATTGAGAGAGACGCCGTTTCCAGAGGACGGTTATCAGACGTCCTGCAGGTGGAGGACAGAACAGCAGCTGTCGTTTGCCTGGTGCTGAACGCAGCTGACGGTCTGCAGAGCAGCCGACTGAAGAACACGTACGACTCACTTATGTCTCTGTTTGCAGAGCAAGAGGAAAAATGCACAGTCGTTTTAATCACAGACTCGGATGGACAAAATCACGGCAACATCATCCAAGATCTGGAAACCACACAAATTAAATTTCTTAGAAATGAAAAGAAGGAACCGTTTTGCTTCTTGTTTAATAACCGGCAGCATGAAGACCGGACAGGAAATGCCGACGAGCTGGAGCAGGTTTATAGATTATCAGAGAGGGAACTCTGGAAGTTCACAGGTTTCCTGAAAGAAGCTGAAGGTCGAATGGTCTTGGCAGCAGTTGAAGAGCTTCACGAACACGGCCGACTGAAAGCCTGCATCCAGAACCTGCAGGACAGAATCCAGCTGACGGATTTAAAGGTAGCAGAACTCAAACAGACTCAAAAAGCTCTACAGACCCAAGCAGAGAAGAAAAGCAATGAAAGCTTCTCTGTGGAAATGGACGAAGTCTATAAAGACACAGAACCCATCAAGGGTGGGAAGTGGTTGTGGTTCTTTTATGACGGCGCCCTCTGCTGCACCGTCTGTGAAGAAAACTGTCATTACCCTGGATGCACAGTCGCCAACAAACCAGAAGACTGTGAGGTGATGAAAGACGGTTTCTGTGCCGTTTGTACCAACAAGTGTCCCGTTTCAGCTCACGTGAAAGAAGAGTGGAGGTATGTGACCAAAACAAGAAGAGTTGAGGTGACGCTTCTGGACGTGAGGAAAAAGTACGAAGGGAACGAGACGGAAAGTGAGAAAGATATCAGCCTCTTGGATCGTCTGGAAGAGGAAATAAAACACCAGAAAGCAAAGAAGTCCCAGATGATTGATGAGATCTACAAACATGTCGTCAGACTGCAGCAGATTGACCTGAAGGAGGATCCAGCATCCGAATATCTGGACCTACTGACAGAACATGGAGACACTGAGATGGTGCTGAGACTGGAGAGCCTGAGAAAACAAGAAAATACCGAATGAAGGTTCTGATCCGTTCATAATTATGTTCCATTTTAACAAGTTACCAGTCAAAAGTTTACAATGTCTCAGAGTGGAAGAAACAGAACAATACCAAATATTATGTGTCATGTCTGGAATCACTGACATGATTTCGCAGTGAAAATCTTTCTCTGAGTTTCTTGCAATAAAGAACTGAAATCTACTTTTCCTTAAAAGAAGCCAAATCTTTGAGGACTGTTTTATTTTTTAAATCACAAGCTGAAAGATTTTACAGCACAGAATCAGAATAAGTCATTATGTCCACATTAGATTTCTTCCTGTTGGAGCATTTTTACAATCAGCAGATTTATTCTAAATCAGAGACTTGGAGTAAACGGCTAACTGTTGGTTTAACCTTCACAGTTTTTCCTGTCAGAAAGTTTCAGTTGGTTCTGAAAGGCAGAACATCCTTAGTAATAAAATAATAGTTTCTTTTCACACAGACAGAAACAAACTAATCTGAGTCCAGGTTGAACTCTTGGCTTAACCAGAACAGGGTCTGTATCTGTTGGTGATGATGAAACTGCAGCAAAAAGAGATGGAGACGACATTTTAATTCCAGAATATAATCTTATTTTTGCCGCTGCATCATAGATGTAACTTTGACTTGTAGTAAGAAACATATGAATCAGAGAATAAGACAAACTGTGACAGTTCAGTTAACTGTATAAATTGTACCTGAACTTTCTTCAATAAGTCACTTGTGCAGCTGCGTCCTGACCAGAAGAGGGCGATGCTGCCAAATATGAACATTAAGAATTAGATTTTTACAAAAGGCCTGAAGCAGGAAGCGTCTACCTTGACTGAACACCACTGATTGGAAGATGTCCTGCATTACATCACAGGAAAAACGGGAAAAACCAAGAGGACGAGCAAAGAACTGGGAGAGTGAGGAAGACGAGGAAATTTGGGAAAGAGGAAAGAAATTGGAGTTTATTGTAAAGAAATAGCAGGAGCATATTACAAAAGTAAAGTGTAATGGGTAGAGGTAATGACTGTTTACAATGTAAACTGGAGAATCAAGAATTAAAATAAAATGTTTTAAGTTTTTTGATGAAAAGCTAACATGAAAGACAGATGTCAAAGTTTTGGACAAATGTATAAAAGCTCAGACTATAAAGAGCTGCTTAGCAGGGTCAGCATTAAGGGTTATTTACATTGGACTGATCAGGCTTTGGGTCCTTGATGCTGGACCAGCAGCAGACGTCTTAAAGCATTTAGATCAGATTTTAAAATGACATACTTCCTTAAAAAATATGAAAAAACTGTACCAGACGTTGGGAAGAGGTAGATTTTAGGTAATGTTTAATCAAAGTGTTTGCTTTTCTGATGGGGATGAAGCTGAAACGCCCCCAGAGTGTTGCTTAAAGAATAGAGTTTAAAATCCCAGAGGTAGTTACGAATGTGTGGATGAGCCAAAACTTTCTCCAGCTGAACAGAAACAAAACTGAAGATATTATCTTTGGCCCTAAAGAGGAGCGAACCAGAGTCAGAACTTGGAAGCATGTATCCATTGGAGGAAACGGGATCGGATCGAACAGAAGATGCAACGTACATTTTACATGGTGAGCAGGACTCTGAAGTAGGTTCGACTTGTTGGGCATGACCGTCTCCCAGGTGACCACTCCCATGGTGCAACTGGGCGGAAGGATGGGAGCAGGACCCTCTTCAGAGTCATCTGAAGAATAGACTTGGGATAGGGCGTCGGGTTAAACTTTCTTGGTGTCTGGGCAATATGAAATGGACAAATTAAATCGGGAAATGAACAGAGACCAACGTGACTAGCGTGGATTGGATCTTTTAGCGGATTGGAGGTAAGACAGGTTTTTGTGATCTGTCCAGACCAGAATGGGTGCTCAGCTTCCTCCAACCAGTGATGCCATTCTTCTAGAGCTAGCTTGATAGCTAGGAGCTCCCTGTCCCCCATGTTGTAGTTCTTTTCCACCAGTGAGAGTCTGCGGGTGAAAAAGGCACATGGATGAAGTTTATGGTCATGATCGGTGGTCTGAGAGAGTACAGCTCTCGACCCCTGTATCGGAAGCATCCACCTCCACCCCGAACTGCTACTTGGGGTCGGGCTGGACAAGTATAGGTGCTTGAGCCCCCGGACTTGAGCTCGGTGAAGGAGGCATCAGCCTGAGGGGTCCAGGCAAACACCTTCTTGGTGGACATAAGAACAGTTAGGGGAGAAGCAATCTGGCTATAGTTGAGTATGAATCTTCGGTAGAAATTAGCAAATCCCAAGTACCACTGTAGTTGCTTTTGGGTTTCGGGCTTCGTCCAGAACTGCTTTGATCTTGTCCTCCGAAGCTCCTACCTGTCCGCCCTCAAGAACGTATCCCAGGAAGGTTACTGATTGACGGTGGAACTCACGTTTTTCTGCTTTTACGCACAGCTTGTTCTCTAGGAGCCTTTGGAGAACCAAGTGGACATGTCTTCGGTGTTCAACGGGGGATTTGGAGTAGATCAGGATGTCGTCTAGGTAGATGAACACAAAAACGTTAATAAAATCTCGGAGGACGTCGTTCAACAGCGCATGGAAAAAGGAAGGGGTAATAGACAAACCAAAAGGCATAACCATATATTCATAGCGGCCCATGGGGGTTTTCCACTCATCCCCTTCTTTAATGCGGAGAAAGTGATATGCATTTATGAGGTCTAGTTTGGAGAAAATGGTTGCATCATGAACAGGCTCGAAAGCTGAGGATAGCAGAGATAATGGTTACTTGTTTTTTATGGTGATCTGATTTAGTCCTATGTAGTCTATGCAGGGCCGAAGGAAACCATCTTTCTTTCCTACGAACAGAAAGCCTGCACCTAATGGAGAGGAAGAAGTGCGTATTATACCAGCAGTGAGAGATTTGTTTATGTACTCTTCCATCGTTTGTTGTTCAGTTCTAGAAATGTTGTATAAGCTACTGTTAGGTAATGGAGCGCCAGGCAGGAGATCAATGGCACAGTCGTAAGGTCTGTGAGGTGGCAGAGATAAGGGTTTGTCTTTGCTGAAAACTATGGTACTCACTGGGAACTGAGGATATGTCAGGTGGATCAAACTCTGCTGATTCTGAAGGGGAAGTCAGGACTGGGACGGCGGAATGAAGGCAGGTGGAGTGGCACTTGGTGGACCAGGACTCCATTTTAGCCTTGACTCAAATAATATGGGGATTGTGTGTGAACAACCAATTAAAACCCAGAACTAAGGAGGAACTGGCTGCAGGAAAAACAAAAAATTTAATTTCTTTGGTGTGGTTACCTGAGATTAATAGGTGTAGTGACTTGGTTCGGTGAGTGATTTGTGGCAGGTTCTTCCCGTCCAGGGCTGAAACGTGGGGAGGGACTAGAAGGGGTTCAACCTTGATGGCAAGTTGTTGGACTATTTCAGAATTGCCTGAAGGAATGCCTGACGTATCCTGTGGGTTTCTCATGCTTGAGGACTGACACACACGCACAAATGTTTTCTTTGGTGGACAATGGGGCCGGGGTCACTCTGCTGAACGCTGCGCGTCAAGAAGACAATCTGTTTAAAACCTGAGGTAGTTACAACATTCCTAATCTATTTCAACATTGTTTAGAATATAGTATATTTATTTATTCACTATTCACTTACAAGTAAATTATTCAGTTTCTAATGGCTAATTCAAAGAGGTCCCGGCATCCGGTCACAGGAAAGGGGCAGGCGGGTTAATATCATTTAATCCATCAAACTCTGATTAAAATTTGACAGAAGGGTGTCCATATGTCTCTCTGAGAAAAATAAAAATAAACATGACATGATATTATTCACCGTCACAAATAAATGATGACACCAATGATTCCATAATCTTGAAGAGAATCTCACAGTACTAAAAGCAGGATTTACTAAAATTGCAATTACATTATTGCATGACACAAATAATCTACACATGTATTTATACATAAGATCCCTGAGCCCAGCTGCACATGTGGGAACAGCATCATGTACAAACACATGGCCAGCTCTGCTCCATCTAGACACACTTTGAGCCTCATGCCTTCATTGTGTGAAACATAAAGTTTCTGCAGGAAACTTTTTTTGTATCGTCGCCACAGACGGGCTGTGTAATAATGTGATTCATGAATATGATTTATCGTCTTAGAGTCGAAGGAAAATTTCCTCATTGATTAAATAGTTTCATCTTATTTTTTTATATATGACTCTACAATAAAAAGTCTCAATAATTTACATGGCACTGTAAAAACAAAAAATAATTATTTTTGCTTATATCTGTTTAAAATCTATGGTTTGTAACAACCTGAGTTGTTTTTCTTCTGTACCTAATTCATTTATTTGTTATTGACTTTTGCTCAATGAATTTTTTTACGTATAGATTACAAATGGTATTTTTATTATAGTTGATCATGTTGTTTTTCTTGTCCCCTTATATATTCAATTATTTTGTAATTGATGGAGGTATATAGGTATTTATAATGTGTGAAAGTATTGATACTTAATTAGCTCTACCTCCTTAAGAAAATAAAAAAATATGTTGTATTATAAGATCATTTATTTTATTATACCAGTAATGCCAGAATTAAAGACTTGATGGTTTTCTGATTTAGTAATGTAATTGTATTAGCTGTGTTTCCACCCCACACACCACTAGAGGCAGCACCAACCCCGAAAAGATGCGACTAAGAAGCAGATTTAGAAGAACACAGAAAGCTACAGGATCTGGTAAAAACTGTGAACTGCTGTGAAGTAAATAAAAGAGAGAAGTTCAAATATATTCTGAGGGTGAAACTCCTTCCTAAAGGTGAAAATGTATCACAGATTTCAAACGAAAATAAAAACGGGTAGTGTAGGAAATAGCGCCCCCTTCACTTCTGGATTGCAATGGTCCCATTTCCATATAAGGTATGAGGCTGACAGGTCCGTCCCGCCCCTTCCTGTTGCTGCAAGAGGTTCTTCGCCAAACAAGGGCGGAACGAGGGAGGAGCATTGAGACAGGAGCCACATAGTCCCTTACACAACATCCTCATATTTACTTTCGGTTTTCTCGTTTCTCGGTGTGAGTCCAGTCCGGTTGACGAGACTATCTGTTGTTCAGATGTTCTTCGATTCTTTGGATCGTTTGAACAAATTGTAAGTTTGCTTTATTTAACACATAGACTTTGTCTACAAGAACTTTTCTGTTGGTTTTTGCTCCGATGCTTGGGGAAAAGTTTCACTTCTGGTTTTATCTCAAAGTTTAATCTCTCTGCTGTTTGAAGAAGAAGAGCCAATCAGAGGAGGAGCAGCTGATCTTTTTCCAGCTCTAATGATGTAAAGGATGATCAGAGTTGATGTGCAGATGAATGATGTGTGTTTCCTCTGCAGGTGAAGCTAGAAAGTGTGTGTGAGCTGATGTGAATTCAGCAGCATGGATCAGTGTGAGGACAGAGAGGAGGGAGTCCCTCCCTCTAAAACCTCTCTGTGTGGGGAAGATGAGAGCCAGAGCAAAGGTCAGAGGTGAGTCACCATCTCTAACTGTCCACAGCTCTTTTCACACAGCGTTCACTATATCAGGCCAAAACAGACGTGGTGATGAAGCTGCTGCTCTTCTTTGCTGCTTCATCCACTCTGAACAGATTCAGTTTTAATCATCATGTTTCTGTCAGGATCCATCACAGACTCAGACCAGAACCAGAACCAGAACCTGATCCCAGCTGTGTGTCCTTTAAGAGCGATATGTCAAAGGATGATGCCATTGACTTTAGATCTCCTGGATCTCCACCATCATGGAGGTGAGCTGTTTCTAACTGCTGTAACTGATCTGTTTATGGCCAAGTGATGATACCAAGTTCTGTTGGGTTCTGCTGTCTTTGGAACATGAGAGTAAAATTCAGGCAGTCAGGTTAGTTTCTTGTCATGTGTATTACATAGATGACAATAAAGTCTAGTTGGATCATTGACACCATAGCATTTAATGAAAGAACTTCAAAGTATGAAACAGGTGCATGTAGATCTACAGTCTTTGCATTATTATTCTCCCTAAATTAAACAGTCTCAGTTATTCCATCCAATATTAATATCAACACACAAACCCATAGGCAGAAGTGGATATTGCTTCTAGGTTGATATTTGGATCGTTCTCTAAATGTGACATTAGTTTACTTTTCAGACAGATTAATGCTGAAAGAAAAAAGTTTCTATGAATGAATTAATTTCATGATAACTAAAAAACATTGTTATTTTTAAACACAATCCCTTGATAAGCTAACTGCATGAGTCGCACTTTGAGCTCATGTCATGGCATGCAGTGACTTCTTTACATGCAGACCATTAGGGCGTGTCCCTGAACCACAAGTGGTCCGGGAACCGCAGCTTGAGAAAGACTGATTTACATCATCTTGATCTGTCTGGTTCTTTTATGTCTCACAGCTCTTTATTTTACAATCAGTATCTTTAAAGCAACATTGAATTAAAAGTTTTTTGATAAGAGTCTTTTTTTTTAGGATCCATCAGAGACTCAGACCAGAACCAGAATCCAGCTGTGTGTCCTTCAAGAGCGACATGTCAAAGGGTTGGATCATTGACTTTAGATCTCCTGGATCTCCACCATCATGGAGGTGAGCTGTTTCTAACTGCTGTAGCTGATCTGTTTATGGCCAAGTGATGATACCAAGTTCTGTTGGGTTCTGCTGTCTTTGGAACATGAGAGTAAAATTCAGGCAGTCAGGTTAGTTTCTTTTCATGTGTATTACATCGATGACAAAGTCCAACTGGATCATTGACACCGTAGTATTTAATGAAAGAACTTCAAAGTATGAAACAGGTGCATGTAGATCTACAGTCTCCAACCAGAATTTCTACATCTCCATGTATTTAACTGAATTGTTTTCACTGGTCAAAATATTATTATTGGATTTTAATTAACAAGAATATAAGTAATTATCATGCTACAAGTAACAAAAGAAAAAATTATTTGACTCGTCTACCCTCTTTCCATAAAATGTGGTTTCTGGCAGGTAATCCATTTTGATTTAGGAAAAAAAGGGACTTCCAGTATGCAAACCTATCACATGACACATCCCTGGAAAGCCCAGGATGTCCTCTGAAGAGTACTGTAGGGCTAGAAAGGGTAACTCAAAGTAGGAACTTATGTCAATTATTATGGACATAAGTCTATGGGCAGGTTAATTAACAAAGTGTTATTTAAAACCTAAACAAGACATTTTAACATAATTTGATTTATTACCTAATAGATTGATCATACACAATCCTTTGTTTTTTCTGCTTAGTAATGACTTTAAAAGCTGACGTTCCTTTGTGTATTTATCACATTCTAACAAGACCTGCTCTACTGTTTCCTTCTGATTGCAATAACTACAAGACCCATTCATTTGCTTTCCTATTCTAAAGAGCGATCCAAGGTGTGTTTCTTTGACCCGTTTCTCCCAACTTCATGTCTCTTGAATTATCTTTTCTTACTCTTTTTAAAGCTTCAGCATATGAAACTCAGTTATTTTGATTCTTTGAGCTTCTCTGGCTTCCCTTTGTATTTTACATCCACCATATGCTGCACTATGATCTCCTCCGCAGTTACAACATTTGATTTTAGCATCTTTATCACACTTTCCATATTTGTGTGGACCTTCACATCTTACCTAAGTTTTCATTGACAGTAAAACATCTGAGAGGTTTAGGGATGTACTCTCTAACTCTGTAGTTCATGTATCCTAGCTGGCATAACATTTTCAAATTGTAAAATTACTGCCATTGTGTCTTTAAGTTCCCCATCTCTTTTACCTTTAATCCTGTTGGCTTCTGTTATTTTCCCTACTTTGATTTCTTTTTTCAAATCCTCCATTGACATTTCTATTGGAACTTCTGATATTACTCCTCTCAGCCTTGCTAAGGAAGCAAGAATGTATGTTTTAATTCTTTGCCCCATCACGTTTTACTTCTGATTATCTTTTGTTGTTGTGTTTCACTGCTAGTATATATTGGTCCTCTTCTGTTATTCATGGTTCTAGCCATTTTAATTTTTCTTATTTCTTCCTCTATTGCTCTGGTCAATTTTATTGGGTGAATAAATCCTCCTTCTTCTTGCTTGAATTCCACTATTACTTTATATTTTCCACTTCTCTATTACAGTCATTTTGTTCTCATGAACTCGCCTTGTTGTTAGTTTTTTGTCTTATTAGCTTCTTCTCTGGCTTCACTTTCTTCCGACCAACTTCTTGCCCTTTCTTGTCTCTTCCTAATTGCTCTTTTCATCCTGGCTGATCTTGATATCATCCATTACATCTCATTTCCACTATTCCATCCTGATGTAGAAGTCATGTTGCTGCAGTCAATGTACAGTTTATGCAATCCACCAAAATCAAATCCTACTGTCTTCGCTTGTTTGTTACGTTCACTCACTTCTCCTTCCCACTCAGCAACTGCCCTGACCAAACCTTGTCCTCAAAGCAAACTGACCCACGTGTTTTCAGTTCAGCAAAATCCTTCTTTTTCTGTGGCGTTTTCTGGCAGTTTGCAAACACTGTGCCAGCAATATCCTGTTAATCAGACATCAATTAAAATCCTGAAACACACTGGATTTGATGTTGGCATTTAAATCAATGGATATCGAAAATAACTCAACATTGATTCAATGACACATTTTCAATGTTAGTTAATTGGATTGGATTGAATGGCTGTTTGATGGTTGATCCAGCTTCTGTCGTTGACCTTAACCATACATGCAACCTTTGTGATCATAATTCAACATTGAATTAACATCTTTTGCCAACAAGCCAATAGCAAAGCGGCTGCGTGTTTGGGACATGCCACTCATGTAAATAGTGGGGGTGAACCGCTCCACTCCTTGTAGTAAGTTGTAGATAGTTTTGTCAACACAGTATGTTCAAACAGTCAGTAATAATTTTTACAGAAAAGTAAGAAAATGTAGAGAAAAAGAATTACAATTATAGTGCTAATTTAAAACATAATTAACTCCCCCCTCAATATTAAAATGCTCTGACCCAGAGCCCAAGGAGGATGAGTGGAAGGGAGAGGATGGGGTCGGGGGGAGTAAATGGGGGAAAGTTGGGGGAGTAAAAAGGGGAAGGTTTGGTGGGTGTGTGTGTGAGGTGCTAGGGGGGCAGGACAAATGGTAGTTGGGGTAGGGGTTGGACAAACAACATACTTTGAATCAAAATTGATGAGCCGTTTTTCCCAACCCTGGTTTTTAAGTCAAACTGGCCAGCATGTTTTCAGTTCAGCAAAACCCTGTTAATCAACCATCAATTAAAATCATATATGCCTAATTATGGAAATGCCTGAAACTTGCAAGGCAGTGTGCCCTGAAGACCAGTGCTGAAAACACTGGATTTGATGTTGGTGTTTCAACTATTAAAATTTGACCACAAAACAACATTGATTGTTTTGTGGTTTTGTAGCATTAATTGCTAATTAACTAGCAATTAATGCTAGTTAATTGGCTAGAGTGGGATGGTTATTTGATGGTTGATCAGTTGTTGACCTCAGCCAAAAATCAACCATTCTGACTATAATTCAACGTTGAATTACAATTGTGTTCAATCTGGGAAGCTACATTCATTTAAGAACCAAGGACAAATATTCTTCCAGTAAGAACTCAGATGATTACAGTTATATTTACAGAGAGGTTTGATCCAGTATCTACATGAATCAGCTGCTCTGTTCTAATAAAAACACCTTCATATCTTCAACTCTGGGAGATGATAATGTTCTGCTGCTTCCTGGCTCCATGTCAGACTAACAGTGGGTCACATTTCCACCACCCACTGGGAAATACCTGGTAAACCAGTCTGGTCCATCGGGACTTGGTTCCTGTGTGCATTGTGAGATCAGTTCAGCAGGAAGAAAAGCTTCATGATGTGGTTGGTGAATCTCCTGGAACTCAACCAGACTTAGCTGATGTGGACCATCAGAGGTTCTGCTGGTTCTCAGTGGGATCAGCAGGAACATTAAATATTTACAGCTACTTGGAGAATCTGGTTCACTGCTCACATCCAGATATCAGTTCATGGACCTTTTCCTTCTGATTGTCTCTGTGTGGACAGATATAATGTGAGCTCACTGGCTTCCAGGATCTACAGGATCCATTTTAAATCCTCTATAACATCCAGGAGAAGATCCCACATGGACACACCCACATATCTCAGAGCTCCTCCATGTCCACATCACCTCAGATCCAGTCATCAGAACCTGATGGATGTCCCACACTGTCCTGAAGACCTGTGTGAACAGAGCCTTCACTTCCACTGTCCCCAAGCTCTGGGTCTCTGTCTCCACCAGCATCACATCTACTGACAGTGTGGACAGTTTGAAGTCCAAGTTCAGCACCAACTTTTTAAAATGTCTACTGGTGATTCTGGTGTTACTGGTCTTCATCCTTGTAGTTCATCTTCCTCTTTCTAACTTCTTTGTATTGTGTTCATGTTTTCTGCTTACACTCTTAGTGATTTTATTAGTAAATGTTGCTGGATGAAGATTTCCTGCCTTCCTGATTGTTCCTGGTTTCTCCACAGAGTGGACCAGCAGAGCTCAGAGGTTCACAGTGGTCTGTCTGCCAAGCAGCATCAAATACAGCTGGATTCCATATTTATGGTCTGTACATGAACAACAACTACTTTTCCATGGTTCTGTTCACAGTTGTCTCCATGTTGCACTTTGTAGACCAGAGGACTGTCAGTCTGTCCAACATCCATCTGGTGTTTGGCTCCATAATTTCAGTCTGATGTTTCCTTCATCTATTATTCTGTTCCAGCTGCTGGAGGAAAACATTGTCACTTTTGTGAAGAACGAGCTGAAGAAGATCCACAAGGTTCTGAGTACAAATTACCCAGAATGCTCAGAGAGTCAGAGAGATGATGAGGTGTTGGAAGGTGAAGATGAAGAGCAGAGGAGGAGCAGCAGGGAGGCAGTGATGAAGATGACACTCAACTTCCTGAGGAGGATGAAGCAGGAGGAGCTGGCTGACCATCTGGAGAGCAGTAAGAGAATTTCTACAAAAATTTAACAGAATGGATAAATGACACATAAACTGATGTCTGTACAAATGGAATCATATTCATTTAAATCATCTTCAGAAGGTATTTTTGTTTAATCTCTGACTTTACTTTTTGTGTTACTTTAGAACATCCTGCTGCAGTTTGTGATCAACTTAAATCTGGTCTGAAAAAGAAGTTCCAGTCTATGTTTGAGGGGATTGCTAAAGCAGGAAGTCCAACCCTTCTGAACCAAATATACACAGAGCTCTACATCACAGAGGGCGGGACTGGAGAGGTCAATGATGAACATGAGGTCAGACAGATTGAAACAGCATCCAGGAAACCACACAGACAAGAAACAACAGTCAGACAAGAAGACATCTTTAAAGTCCCACCTGGAGGAGATCAACCAATCAGAACAGTGATGACAAAGGGAGTGGCTGGCATTGGGAAAACAGTCTTAACACAGAAATTCACTCTGGACTGGGCTGAAGACAAAGTCCACCAGAACATCCAGTTCATATTTCCATTCACCTTCAGAGAGCTGAATGTGCTGAAAGAGAAAAAGTTCAGCTTGGTGGAACTTGTTCATCACTTCTTTACTGAAACCAAAGAAATCAGCAGCTTTGAACA
>CAEGAF010171804.1:0-10531 GCA_903067075.1 Micropoecilia bifurca
AAATATGCAAACCAAAGAAGAGTATTAAAAACGGAACTAGGTGTTAATAGGGAACTGAAATTTGAAAAGGTGATTGAGCAGCTGAATAATATTGAGGGGAAAAAGAAAATATTTTGTTTTTTAAAAAAAACTGGGATCTTTAAGAGAATGTGAGGTATAGATAGTAGGAGTCAATAGAGGGCAGTAATGCAACGACAATGGATGCAAGCTGCCGTAAAACCCTAAAGAAGAAGAAGAAGAAGAATAGGTGGTGCTAAGCAACAATTAGGCAACCGGAAATACGGCGACTGACACCGTCTTTTGCGCATGCGCGTTCTTGGTTCTTCCTTTCCGACACTCGAGCGAAAAGAGACAAGATGGGCCATCAGCAGCTCTACTGGAGTCACCCGAGAAAATTCGGTCAGGGATCCCGCTCCTGGTCAGTGACAGTCTCGTCGATTTGATTATGAACTAAAGAGATAATTTAGGTTATATTTGTGGCTTAGTTTGGATTTTTTCCTGTGTCAAAATTGCATTCAGTTCCGTACCGCATGGGCGCTAAGGATGAGCCAATATGGCGCTCGAGGATGTAGCTTCCTACCTATTTAGCACCACAGCCACACGTTAAACGATTTCTCTACCTGTTTACAATTTTAAGGATTCAAAACTGCAATCACCGTTATAATATAGTACCTCGGTTGCTCGTCAGCTGCTAATTGAATGCTTTCGGATGGACCGCAACGTTGTTTGTATTGACAATAGCAAGGATGCTCTGCTAAAGGAGTGCCAAATGCTAACCGGCTACTAGCAATTTTCTACCGTACTTACTGACGCATGCTAAAGAAAATCTCTTAACGAAACAAGGTCAATGAGTTAATTAACTCTTATTTCGTTTCAGCCGAGTGTGTTCAAACAGACATGGCCTGATCCGTAAATACGGACTCAATATGTGCCGTCAGTGCTTCAGGCAGTACGCAAAAGACATCGGCTTCGTAAAGGTGAGTAACAATCTTCTTGCGACCAAACTCAGGGTCGCGAATAAATTTGGCTTTTTGAGAGCGTCTACTTACTTGTAAATATATAAGGCAAGCAATTATAGTTTTTGTACAAGAAATAAAAAATACAATTGTTGATAGAATAAAGACATAGGCTGCTGTTTAGTACTTTACTATTCCAGTTTTTATAGGCAGTTTACAATGATGCCGTCAATCATCTTAATCCCATTTTTTTCCCCTCTCTCTTACAGCTGGATTAGATGTGCTGTGCTGACATCCACTGGCTAAGGACAGCTGGCTAACATGGAAGAAATTCAACACTTCTAATAAATGCTTTTTTTTGTTCAAGCACATTGAGCTGTGTGGTTATTTGGTGACTAAAAATGTGCTTCTTAGAAAATATTCAAACATGGGCTTAAAAATTAAAAACTGCAAGTTATTGTCCGTTTTAAATCCATCTGAAAATGAAGGATTTGAGAGCTGTATTCATGCATCCAGGCATGAATACAGGCATGTTAAATAAGAGTGCATCAAAATGCATCCCGTTTAGACTGAAATGTTTACTTACTGATCCTTACCTAAGGAACTTGGCCCCTTAAGATATTGCCAATTAAATGGTGCAAATCTAGTGTACTTTTAATTTTTATTTTTGCATTTATATATATATATATGTATGTATGTATATATATATAGTGTTGCTTTTGTGAGCTTAAAAATGTAGTTCTGATAAATGTTCTCATTCATTTTTTTTCTAAACGTCCCCATGGACTAGGTTAATGTTTACCTATGTAACAAATTAAGATGTACTGCTCCAAAATTCACACTTCTAAATCATGTTAATTTTATTTGAATATACAATAGCTGCTGTATAAGTAGATGCACAATTATGTATCATCAAAGCTTTTTTGGGGAAAAACACTTAGGTGTGAACAACCAAGAAAGACCACTGCACGGAATTCCATGGTTATTCCACCAAATATTGATTTCTGAACTCTTCCTGAGTTAAAACATTGTTGATTCTAAACGAATGTGTTGTTTCTTTGCATTATTTGAGGTCTGAAAGCTTGCTTCTTTTTCATTACTTTGACCATTTCTTCTTTTTCTGCAAATAAATACAAAATTTTTGCTTGGAATTTTAGACATGCAAGTAGCTCATAAAGAGCTACATAAAAGAACAATGTTAATTTCACTCAAATGTATACCTATAAAAAGTAAAATCAGAGAAACTGATTATTTTAAGTCTAATTTTTTTCCACAGCTGTATATCATGAGGTAACCAAAAGTTTGCAGCAAGAGCCTGATTTAACATTTCTTTAAATGGCCCTTTAAAAAGTATTGCTAAGCTATTAAAAAGTCATGTGGTGCAATTAATCAACCCATCTGTACATCTAATTGAACAAAACTGCAGACTCATTTTGAAGCTAGCATGCATTCACATTCAAGGACAGGGAACATACTGGGATTTTGTTCTGCTTCAAAGCTAATGCTTCCTGATAAGTCTCCTTCAGGGAGGGCTAATTGGCCAATAACTCATGACTTCATTGGCCAAATCCGAATAACCTTCCTGTCATCTGTAGTCAGGCGGGTGGGCTTTTAAGTGTGACCAAAAATAATCTTGGGTAGGATGTGATGGAAGTATTTAACCTCATTTTGCCTCAATTTCCAAATAGAAGGTGAAACACTAGAGGGCAGCAACACTGCATGTTGACTTTAGAAGATATTTATGACATACTGCTATTTGGAAAATCTTAGTTGTACTTTTATTCTTTTTGATGTACAAAATTTAAATTTTGAAGCCCCTTTTTGAGAAGTGAAACATGAAGAGTCCATGAAAAACAGCACTTTGTGTAGGACATTTAGGTCTTGAGCTATGCAGTATATCAAACTCTAGACTTTTGGCTTTACATATTAACAGGGAGGTCAGATGATGGAAGTATCAAGGAATATCCCAACAATCTTTAATATCAGGGTTCAGATTGCAATTTTTAAAATACAAGAATATGCTATGTGCTTAAAGTTTTAAGACTAGTTTGTGTAGCATCCCAGTCCCATTTTATTCCAAAAGCAGCAGTGAGGTAACATAACCAAGTGAGTAATAGAGTAAGAAATGCAAGAAGCCTTGTAAACTGGAGTTATATCGCCTTTAACTGACAAGAAAGCTCAAGTTGATGCTTCTAAGAACCCGTGTCTCTCTTCAGGAAAGTCTTCAGGTCACTTTGGAATTCAAAGAAACGCTTTGTGTAAGCGATCTCCAAACTGCTTCATTAAACTTTCCTACATGTACAAAGTGAGCACCACAGCTACATCAAAATGCTGATATCAAACAATAGGATTATGCAATAAGTCAGTCACAAATACTAACTAAAACTGACAACAAAGGAGTCGTCGCTCTATCAGATTAAAGTCTACAAATGGGAGAGAGGTGCAGACTGAAGCCTTCGAAGCTTTGCCTTGTTGACAGTGACATTTCGGATCAAATCTGGCTCCGGCATATGGATTTTATGAATGCTAAAATATGCATGAGGGAGAGTGTGGAGTCGGGAAGTTCTTTTTAAAGTGCGGCTGCCGCGGGCTGGGCTGTTGGGACAGATGGAGCTGATCACACAAGGGCTGCATGTTGCATCACATCATGGAGGCGGATAGAAGGTGATTCTTTGATGTTCAGTTCGGCTGTACTGTTTTTTTTTTTAAACCAGTTGCATTAATGCCCTAGTTAAGCTGCCATCTCAGGGCTTCCAGGACAGCCAACTGATGACATTTAGAAGGTTTGTTTCATCCAAACTCAGCTGCAAAGGCTCTTTGTGTCAGTTTGCCGCAGTAATTGAGTAACAAATTCTGCCTAATATTTTGTTATTGCTGCATTTCCCAGCTTGCGTGATGCACTTATGTCGATGCTCTACTATTGCGGTGTGGTTTTAGCTGTCAGATTCCAAAACGAGCCAAGTATGTTGTCCAGGTTTCTCAAATGAACAAAGGAAACCAAGTTGGGCAACTTCTTCCACAAATGGTCAATAAGCAGAATTTGAAGAGAAGGGCTGGTGACGCAAAAAAAGTAGTCTGAACCAAAAGAAATGGATTCACTTTTCTGATGACAAATCGGTAAAGCAAGAGTAACATTTACCAGTAAAATATAAAATTAGTTGCCCCAACCTGGCCTCTCAAAAATACATTTACATTAATAGGTGCCAGTTTTTCAGAGGAGAAGAATAAATTGCATAATGTGGCTCCCTTCAAAGCTCTGTAAATCCCTTCTCTATTATAGCTTTGAACATCTATAATAATGGTCTAATAAAGGGAACAGAATGGCTGACAACTTTCCCGTACCGCCACAATAAAACAGTAGAGTTTGAGAGCAAACAACTGTATTTAAGTCAACAAATAACTAAAAAAATTATTTAAAAATGTCCTGGATAAGCCCCCATTTTGCCGCAACCTCATGTTCTTGAAAAAAACTTATGCTGAGACAAATCCAGTTCCAATTCAGTTACTATATTGGCCCAAAGCTTAAACTTCCTATGAAATCCAGAGGTTGAGACTGTAGTGGGACAAAATGTAGCAAAAGTTCAAAGGATGGGAATATTTTTGCAAGGTGCATCAAAAACAATAAGACATATATAATGCCATCCTTATTAAAGAGAGTTTAAATCTTTAAATCACATTAACTGAAAAGAGCAGTGTACAGACCCAGACAACATATATTATCTGGTTTTTCTGCAGCATTACTGTTTTTTTGTGTATTTACTAACATGCATTTTTAAGAGTTTATGACACCAGGCACTAATTTTCCCCTGAAGAATCCTTCTCTGCGCCCCCACAGTTTGATTTGCGCAATGTCCATTCTTTTTTAATGAAATCTAGTTTTGCAGTAGTTAATCAGAGGCTGTTTGTGGCCAACACAAACCTCCTGCTGATGAAAAAAAGGAGACTCTTGAACCATTTACCACTGCATTTTCAAAGTAGGACAAACAAAAAAGATTATCCTTTCAAGTTAATCTTGCAAAAAAAAACAACCCTGAATTTGAAATAGTGTATCTTGATGAAATCTTTTTTTCTGTCTGTTTCATCTTTAATACATGACAAAAAATACATATTTTTTTTATGTTTTTGAGATTATCAAGCATATTTTAATATCAGGGAAAGATGAAATGCTTTTTTAAATAAATTCTTTCAATAAGGCAGAAAAAAAGTAAATCCAGTCATACATGACAATACACCTGATTCTCTGTTAAAACATGAATTAAGCTCAGTAATTCAGACCTGATTATTGTCAGAAATGTACTGTTTGAAAATCTATTCAACAGAACTTGTCTGATGCATAGATTATGCTTTAAGATTTGAATAAGTAGCTAATTATTCTCCAATCTGCATAATCAGACACTTTATTCTGTTAAAGAGATTGCAGAAGGGCACTTTTTTGTCCAGAGGAAAATGAGCAAGTGTTCCAGTGCCACCTAGTGTCTATTTGCGCACATCCCTGTCCGCTGACTGAAAATGAACAAGGTCGTGATGTGTTGTTTTGGACTTAAATTTAATTGAGGTACAGTGGTGTGGCCTTAAACAGGCTGTTTATGCTTAAAAACCCTCTACTATGTTTGAATAAACCAATTCTGCTGAGAAGAGTGGGCCAAAAATCGCTAGTTATGTTTAAAAACATAATTGCCAGCTGTTTAACTTTTCACAGCAACTGAGGCCACCAAGGGTTGGACAGCTAGATAATAGGTGTAGGTGGAAATAACTTTAGATTGTATTCATTTTTGTTTGAAATTGTGTCTGATAAAAAAAGCAAATACAAAAGTCTTTTACAGACTCTTTTGTTTTAGCTCTTTTTAAATGAAACCATTAAAACCGAGCTTTTCCTGACAAGGGTTGCGAGTAATTTTAGTAATGTGGGTTAAAACCATGTACAACTGCCAACCACTGTACTTCAACACAGCTTAAGGTGTTTGGAAAATCCCGTCTTATAACGGCTCTTTACCTCCGTGGCACAATGAGTGAGCTGCATCTTTACAGACAGCCTGAGTTAGTGTGTTATGGGGGCCCTTTAAGAGCAGACAGTTAGGGGTAGGGTTAGGGTTACTGTTTGACTCTGCAAGGGCCCGATCTGTGGTAAGAAAGAATTCAAAGAAGATTGTGGTTACATCTTCGCACCGAAGGCAGACCTCAACAAAAATACAAACCCAAATCAAATCAGAGGGGAGCTGTTGTGTGGCGTCTTGGGACCAAAAGCCTCATCGACGCCTGGGCTGACTGACTGACTGACTGCCAGGTACAACGCCCAGGTCTCCCCTCTCTGTCTCCTGGATTATGGCGAGAAGAGCAGAACTGAACATGTTAACAGCGAGCTGTTGGCATGGAAACATTCCACTGAGTTTTACCGGCGTCTGATTGTTAGGGCAAGAGGCACTTCTCACTGCAAGGTTCCTCAGAAAGGCTCCAGGCAAACATGCTGCTCATTCATTGAATTCTAACCGAGTACGATTATTGTTGACCCAGGGTCGGCAAAGGAAAGGAAAGTTTTAGGATTCTTTTTTTTTTTTTTAATTATCATTTCTTTTTAAGGAAAATGGTTAACTTGCTGGAGAGAATGGAAGAACAAACAGAAAGTTTAATTGAAATAAAGGAACCAACAGTGCAGGCAGGAACAGTTCAGTCTCACAGTGAAATTATGCAGTAGTAGAGAGGCTGTGGAGCAAGCAGCTGAATTTAATAAGCATAGAACCGACTGACTGACTCTGTCATGAAAGAGTCCACACAAATGGAGGCAAAAAAAGGTTTCCTTTGGTTATAGCCAACACCTGATCACATCAGGAAGCCCACCGACTGGTGCCAGTAATGATGGTTAATTTTAAATTAAGTGAGATTTTTTTGCCTAGCAGGCACCCTTTGCCAAGACTTTTATCCGAACCGTACTAGTGACAGTGTTTCCATCTACTGTGAAAAAGATCAATTACGCTAGGATGTTATTTTTTAGTTTTGTTCAACGAAGGCCGACATCCATCCACTTTTTGTCTCTCGTGAATCAGCAGGCGCACCGGATCCGCACGGTTTGCTTAGAAGTGGTGCTTTTTTACTTTTGACTTCTGATTTGAGATCTGAGCCAAACTATTCTCTCTAGTTGGAGACAACTGGGAGCTGCCCAACACGTCCCGCTCTCGGCCCAGCTGTCGTTAGCTTAAAATGGAACTTTTCATGTGACAACACCTTTCGTTTTTGTGGTGACAGCTCAAACACGTGATGCTAAAAGGGCCTGATGTCAAATGTTAATGAAGATGTCACTTTAAAAAATTAGAGCAGTCTGTCAACAAATGTAGCTAAATATATGCAATATTTTTTCTCGCTTACGTCAAAATGTGGAAGTATTTATTTTTGAAACGTTCTAATAGATATAGTTCTACTTGCTTTCTGTTATGCAAGATATTCCTCCAAAGATTTTATGCTGCATCTCTTTTTTTGACTGAGAGTGACTAAAAAAAAAAAAAAACTTTTGCTGTCGAATTTTCCTTGTCTTTTAGTTCAGTGCAGACAGAAGGTCGTATCACGAAGCTGTTCAATCTCAGGTCTCTCTCTTGAGCTTTCTCGGGTCGGTAATAAATCACCAATCAAACTGGGGATATCATAAACACACGTGACATCATAAAAGATGAAGCTTAAGGAGGCACAGAGTGAACCCAGCAGGGTCACCGTACAGTAGAGAGTCTCAAAGAAAATACATGATTAATGATTAATCGATGGTATGTGACACCTTTTCATTTATTCTCTGGTAAAACCTTCATTGAAGAAACTACCCTTGGGTAAAGTCACTGTACTTCAATGCAACCAGTCTAATGTGTGGTAATGGTAACAATTATACACCCGGTGTGTTTTAGAGGTTGTTTTTTTTATATTTTGCCAGTAAGGCTGGCTGCACGGATCATCTCTAATGATCTCTAATGTCCAACCCCAAAGGTGCAAAGGCATTGCACCCTTACATAAATCAGCCAATGCAGGGCTGTAACTACAGCGAATATCTTGCATCTGAGTATTTTGTGAAAAAGGACTTAGAAAATGCTTTAAGGACGATATTGTAGTAGAAACAACATTGGTACCGAAGCAAAGATTAAACATATTCAGGTGCCTATTTGTATGCTATATTTCAGTGCTGTGATGCATCCCAAAAATTTGCCTGGGCTTGGGGCTGTATATTTTTGTCCAAAGTTCGACTGAATATAAGCCTTCTGACCTGGGAATGCCTGGATGGGGGGATGCTGCTGGGGGGAGGAGGCATTACCTGGGTTTCCCAACAGAATTTATTACCCCTGTGATCAGACACTCAGAATGAAATGGATGGATAAATGTGAAGAAATCTGATTTCTCACGTGATTTAGTTTAATCCTTAATAATTAATTGAAATACATGCTATCTAGCCCTTATAATTGGAAACATTGCCATTGTTCTGCGAGGAAGGCTGATCAATGTTAGAACACCATAAAGGCCAAGACATGTTGGTAACGTCAATTCCAGCTTCAACGTCTCAGGTTAAGAAAGCAAACAATTAAACAAAGCCTCTACAAAAACACCAAGAAATGTCAGCAAACATAAAAGACTCAGACAAGAGAACACTAGCGGGTACCGTATTGCCAAAAAGTTTGACATAGTGAACCAGTGAGGGCTGGACGAGAAACAAGGCAGCCCTTTTGTTGTGGATTGTTGCTTGGGGCGATTGCAAATCAGCAAAATTATTGCATTTTCCCAACAATCATTTTGCTCCCAAACAAAAGAAGGACAAAGTAAAAATCCACAAAGGAAGCGTAAAGAATTTCAGAGAGACTCAGCCAGAACCACTAGCGAAACAAGTCAGCATAGGGCCAGGGGGCGGGGCCAATTACCGGGCCCCTAACGAATCACCGGGCCCCTTACGTTCATCGAGGGGGGAAGGAATGAAACAGAAACTGTTGAGGGGGAAGGGGTGGGGTGCCGCGTTTGTCTTTTGATTTTTACCCATGAAGCATTTCGGCTGAACAAACTAGTATATATTCCATTGGAGAAGGTAACTTTAACATTAAATACACCTTTCTCAACAGGCGAGGGCGCACTTTCTCCGTCTATAATGAGACATATAAGCGACTTGAAACCATTTCTCCCTGGCACCTCCAGACCTGGACCCCAATCCGGCCCGGCCTGGGGGGGCAGCCGTCCCCCCAGAACCCCCCCATAGCTCCGCACCCGGCCAGAACAATTCATCTCACAGTGGAGCGACAAAGATTCTCAGCTATATCAGCTTTGCTAATGCACCAGATTCATAAAAGCAACAGAATGAGACAGAAAAACTGTCAGGCGGGAATAAAAAGAGACTGAAAACACTTAAATTATGAAGCAACAGAAAAGGTCAAACAAGCAGGGCTGTGAATCCAAATTGCCTCCCTGTGTTTAGAGTTCACGCCTTCAGCACGAACAGGCCGCAGAGTAGCATTATCGACCCAAGAGCTTCAAAGGCTGTGTCGTGTAAACACGAAATGAAACACTAATTATTAACACCCCGGATGACTGGAGAGTTTCACACCTCTCACCACTTCCCAAGTTCGGTGGAGGCACAAAGTCACAGAAAAAAGCTACTAGGCGCTGGGCTCGACTTGAAATTCCTATTTCCTGCCAGTCGGGCCGACAGAGAAAAAGTGAAAGTCTAAAGTTACCTGTGAGGGCAGTGTTGTCTCGTAGTAGAAGACGGAAGAAACAGAGCGAGCAGGCAGGCAGGCAGAAAGCTTTTAGACCAAACTTGATCAGGCAGACGACATGTCTGCCTACGTCTAATTG
The DNA here is from genome assembly GCA_903067075.1 of Micropoecilia bifurca. Lineage (NCBI taxonomy): Eukaryota > Metazoa > Chordata > Actinopteri > Cyprinodontiformes > Poeciliidae > Micropoecilia > Micropoecilia bifurca. Next base: position 9,765 of record CAEGAF010171804.1, read on the forward strand.
AACCCACCATGCTACTGAAGCAGAGATTATGACTGGAGCAGAAAAGAGAAGCAGCACTAATCCTGGCACAGAGGGAAAAAGCTGCTTTCATGTACCTAAAGAGAACATCAAAATCAAGGAGTTAACACCAGTAATGTTCTAAGAGATTTCCCTGGTCTTAGTTGTCTCTCGTCTCTTCATGTATCTTGGTGTATGCCTCCATGTTGGATTGCGTCTGCGGTATCGAGCCTCGCGATTTTGGTACGACGACGAAGCTGATCCTCACAAACGGCACAAACAGATTTCGAAGCAAGAGTTGAAGTCAAACTTCCCTGTTCTTGTTGACGGGTGAGCTAATAAATTCCTCGCTGACAACACGGTCACAGTATCACCAAAGCAGCACAATGTCCCGTTTGTTGGGCGAACCCTCTCAACAGCTACCTTTTTAGCTCCCATACCACGGAGAATTTCCGAAGCATCGTGATAAACGAGTCGCATCACCAGTACGCGCACGATGACAAATCCGAATGGATTCCTTCCATTCGCTGTGGTGACTTGGAGGAAACTTGCAGAGGTCAGTGTCCATTTCAGCTTTGGAACGACTTGAGATTTGTAGCCAAGCAGAGCATAGGTGCTCAGAGGCAGCTGGGGGGGGGGGGGGGGGGGGAAAAAAAAATCATTTTATTTTTTTTTTTTTTGGGGTTTTTTTCATCAAACGGGTCGCCATCCCTGTCTGCTCCCCCCGCCCCGGCGGAATCCAATTTTTGAAGACACCGTAGAAACCTAGG
>CAEGAF010171838.1:0-14719 GCA_903067075.1 Micropoecilia bifurca
ACTTGAAGTTGTTCCAAAAAAGTAGGTGTAATATACTAAAGTATACTATTAGTTGTATTTTTAAACAATTTAAATACCACTAAAGTATACTAAGTACAAAAAAAAGTTGTTCCAAAATATAGCAATGTACTGTCTAAGTACATTGCTAAAAGTATACTAAAGTATGTTAAAATTTAGTATAAAGCATACTTTTTTTTTTCCAGGGAACTATTGTGGAATAAAATATTATCTCAGTGCTGCAACAGCACAGACCTCTCCAAATGCCTGTGCTGAAAATCTGAAATGGAATAATAGCAATTTGCAACAATCTGATGGTTGAATACCATCAGATTGAATAGTCTGAATAACATTTTGAACGCAATGAATATCTTTGTTGTTCAGCTATTTATTCAATAATTTAGCAGTAAAAAGGGTTTTTGAAATAAAATGCTGCTTATTAAGTCTAGGTTGACTCGGTTGTCTGTCTCTCCCAAATCCTGAGAGAAATCCTGTATCTGCTTACAGACAGAGCAGAGGTTGGGACCAATAACAGGACAAACATCCTGGGTCATTGTCGCCCCATGTTTAGAGTAACCTGGGTGCTTCTAATCCTAAAACTAACAAAAGCAAATACTGAAAAAAGATAAAACATCTTTTCTTTAGAACAATGTGAAGAAAGTGATGAACAGTGATGCAGAAAATAAAGCTGAAAATTGTTCTTGAAGCTACTGTCAATGGTTTTGCACACTACATCAGAAGTAATTCAAGTGAAAACTAAGTGTTTGTTACATAAATCTCATTAGGGGGTTGTTGTGGTGCTGTTGCTCATGCAGCTTCCTCTGCTGGATGAGCTGTGCTTGCATGTCCCATTAAAACATCAGCTTTTTTTGACTCCTTTAATATATTTCATAAGGTTATGCGCCTGTACACTGATCAGACGGGCCACTGATTCCAAACACAGACTGCTGATGTTGCTTGGTGCTGCAGCAAAGGTTTGCTGGATGAAAACATCCATCATATCCACAGTCATGCTACCAGCTCGTTGTCACCAAATTGTAAAATCAGCATTTTTTTTAAAAATTTTGTTTTAGGACCCTTACCATAACCACACTAACACAGCAAGGTCTGGCAGTTCTACCACAACCATTCATCATCTTAATTTACAATGTTGGCATAGTAAGGTGGGCTAACCTTTTAATTACTATTGAAAATAAAGCACATGCTAACTGGAGCAATTCATTTGCAAAGTTATGATCTTATTCTGACCTTATTGTGGTATTATGGAGTCTCTGGGGATCATCCACAATATACTACATTGATCATAAGGGCCACATAAGTGGATCTGCTGAACTATAAAATCTCCCCTACATCTGCAGTGCTTCACTCAAAGCATTTTATGGTTTTGCTGAAGGAAAAAATTAAGGGACACAGAGATTCTTTCTCTCATTAAGGGTGTTTCTCAAAGCAGGAAAAAAAACAGCTGATTTGATCATATTAAGTGCAATAAGAGTCAGAGATAATATTTTTTATCTAAATGGAAAAAACCTAAATTGTTTAGGAATGGCTTTAAACTCTGCCTTTGTTTTGTTTTCTTAAATTTATTCTTCATCAGAGTATATTATAATTATGTTTCTATTGTCTGTTTCTTGATGAAAAAAAAAATTAGATATTGCTGCATTGCTGTCTTTATGTAGAAAGGCTATGTTACCTGTCTGCTAGAAAGGTAACAGAGCAATAGTTGTTCTAAAAGAACAACTATGTGAGGAAAGCTTGGATATTTGGCCCGGCTCTGTGTACCGCTGGACAGCAGCAAATGCAGTCCCTGTAGAGCTGCAGGAGCTGTGGACGAGCTTGGTGTATTGTTGTAAAGCAGAGGCAGAGCACGGCTCAGAGGCAGTAGCAGTTTGACATTGCCTCATCCATGGCTCACATTCATCATAAGTGGCTAAGAAGTTTTCCAGAGGGAGCCACAGAGAGGAGAATGTTACATCCAAGCCTTGCTGAAATCAGAGGCCCCGGCAGAGCTGATCTCACACATACACACACACACACCTGACTTTCCATTCATCAGCAAACACACAAACTGCAGCTGGCTGATACATTTGACACCTGCAGATAAGATGTGAATATTTTCTCCTAAGGGACATTCTGTGATTTTTGTATTGTTATCTTATGTTTTTGCTGGGGATATACTGGTGAAAAAACACACACACATTTGCACCAGCACACATATATATCAGGAATGGAGTCAAGACCGGTTCTCCCCAGTTGAATATTTAGAACTTCAACAAATATTTCAGGATAATACTGTTTGTACACTATAAAATGCAAATTCGAAAAACTGTTCATTACTCAACCATAACTACTTTTTCTGTCATGGAGTGGTTTTGATGAGGTGAGTAGACCGCAAGCAGACCCAGATGAAATGATGAAAAGGATTTAATGATGATATAATCCAAACAACGGCAGTATAGGGAAACAGACTGTTAAACACGACGTACGTTTGACGAGGACCCGACAAGGAACACAGACAACACAGGAGACTAAATACACACAAAGTAATCAAGGGAACGAGACACAGCTGGGAGACAATCAACGGGGAAGACGCAGAGACAGGACTCACAGGGAACAGGACAGAAAACTCAAAAATAAACACAGAAAAACATGGATCATAACATTTTCATGATAATAATAAAATGTCAGTTTTCATGTGTCCTTTTTCTATGCTGATGATGTTCAATTATGTTGTTCATTCAGACCTTCTGAATATCGCATGTTGTCCCTTTTGATAAATTGTATTATCAATATCAAACAGTGGCTCAGTGACAACTTCCTGCAGGTTAATTGTGATAAAACTGAAGCCTTCATTTTTGCTCCCAACAATCAAATGGCTGAAATCAATGTTAATGTGTCTGTGTGAGTTCTTATTCATCAAGTGGTTATGAAAGACTTTGTTTAAAGCAATTTTGTACTTTGTCCAGCCCTTTCTCAGCTCTGCTGTAAATAAAAATAGATGTATTAGAAATGGCAGTGTGTCCAGGAGCCATCTGTTCGTATGCATTTACCAGCACAATCTTACACCCTGCTGGAGTTTTACACCTTGGATTTACATTTATTGATCTCTCTGATGTAAGCCATTCATCTCACACAGGGCTGGTCTTTTTCCCTCCCAGGACAACAGAATGTAGCTCTTTGTTGCAAGCTGTAAGCAGATCAATAGTTTCAATGAATATTTGTATCTGCGGTGAGTTATTCTTATGTATGAAATGCCATATTAAAAGTGGGTTCAGCATATCCTGAGATGTGGAAAACCGTCCAATAGAAGTACACACATTGAGATTTTTCTTAGGAAAATCTTTACACCACTTGAGCTCCTTCACATTTTCACAAACAGAGGATCTTCTCAGTGTCGACTATCACTTTCAGTTGATGCACAGATATTGTGGGTAACACAACGTGACACAGAGGACAAGCACAGGCTGGCTGGCATTGAGCAAATTATGTTCATGCCGAACAACAATACAAGACACACATCATTACATACTTACATCACCATCATCTGTAGAATTGTGATGAACAGTAGCAACAGAGCCTCCCTTCAGACCAGACAGGCTGGAAACATAACTCACTTCCTCTTTTTCAGGAAGCCTGTTGTTCCAACACTCTCTCTGCCTGACCATGATTTCTAATGATTGAATACAAAATAAATAGAATTAAAGCAAAGCTCGAGGCAAAACATAAAAGCACAACCTCACTTATATTATTGAAGTTGATTCTACTATTGGTTCTAGATGTTACTTTGTATAATTAATTTTAAAAGTTACTTCATGTGTTGTTACTGGTAAACTAAAATCTGGTAAACTAAAATCTAATGGGAAAATCTCAGGTTATTTTGACACACCAAGAGAAACAAATAACATGCATCACATTTTTAAGGAACTCTTATTGTTACATGGGAAGACAATGAGCCCTATTTCTGTGAAAAGGAGAGGTGGAGAGTCTTGGATGTCTTTCTTGTTTTCTTTTTAAAGGAATCTGATGGCACTTATTTCATCTAACACTAAATGTGTCAAACTGTTATTTTTCTTCCTTCAAAAGATTGTTTTGTCTCTTTCTGATTTTACAGGATCTTTGAAACATGCCAGTTTAAGTGGGAGGTGATGATTACTGGCAACCAGCCTACTGTCACTTGGAAATATGGGTTTATAAAAGGAAAAGTCTGAGTGGTGCTGGAACATGCTGTGTCTGAGAGAAGAAAATGATGGGGACAAAAGTAGGTTTGACATCATGGTTTAAAAAATGCTTCAGCAAACTGTTAAAACATTCTCAGATTCAAATATACTTAAGTCTTTGACAAACCTGCTTTGTAATAATAAATGAAGACCATTTTAGCTGAATCGAGAAAATAAAAAGAATCTGGAGAACGCTCTGTGTAGCTAAGGCTCCAAGCTCACAAAATGGGAGATGCTGCAAAGCGGCCTCGTTTTTTTGCTCCCAGAAGAACCTGGAATTGTCTTGCGCTTGTGTTATTTTTCATTTTTTTAATGTTCTTCCCATTTAAAGTCCTACATGAACCTAAAGCTTTAAGGACTGACAAAGTTATTTACGGGCTGATTACAGTTTCAGAAACATTCTGGATAAATAAAGTGAAATAAATGCACCCATAGATTTGAAACCCAGATCCACTAGTAAAACTTTTTAAATATAATCTGATTATTTCTACAAATTTGTTCCCCTGTTGATGTTAACTTGCTAGAGAGAAAATATAAATTACAACCAGGTACTCAAATTCCTACACAGGAACTTATTTTAATGTCTCAACTCTAGTTCCTCAATTATGTACAATCAACCTGTAATTTTTTGTACTTTCAAAAATAACCTGCTTCTCATAACTTCTTATTGCTACTGTCTGATAACAAATCAGAGTAAGCTTATCCTGTTAGATCACTTAATTTGATCCAAATAATTTTCTAAATGCCAAAATATTTTTTCCATTTCCTACTTTTCTCAAATTTAGAAATGTACATTATTTTCCTTCAGAAAATCAATCTACAAATTTTGCCTTAAAGCTGTGATGTTTCGCATGTTTTTCATTCTATACCTGTAGAATTGGTTAAACGGCTGGCTGCCTTTTCAACTATGTCCACAGATAGTGTATGAGTCTATAATCATAATTTTGTGATGGTGTTCCTAAAACTTAGAATTTGTTGACCTTTAGCCAATTTTTCTCACACATTTACTGACATGAGGGCTATGTAGCCATCTCATCTGATGTGTAAAGTGCAGCAAAATTCCCACAGAACATAATACAAACATGTCTAACATGTCTGAGTATGTCTAGTGAGGTGGTATTCTCAGACTTGAAGGGCTTAAGAGCTCCAAAAATGCAACTATTTGATCCTGAGTGTATTTGTTAACTGGAATTGGACTTGTATTACTTTTGTAGAAATGTCTTATTCTCTTCTGAGTAGTCTTTCAATCCATATTGGTTCAGGAAGTTACTGTGAATAATGACACTGTCTTACCAGCTTCAGTTAGCCAAAGTTTAGTTTTGCTTCATGTCAGGTGGTTAGAAAAAAATATCTGATACATTTTATTCAAGTAAACACACAATGCCCCCAAAATGCCTGCTATCTAAAAAGCCATAATACCATAAATGCCTTGAAGGCATTGTGTTGGCATGAAGCACTTGCTAACACTTGGGGTTGTATCTCGGGGACAGTCTTTGTGTTCACATCGGGAGAAGAAATCATGAACCTCGTTGGGGTTTTGAGAGAAGAACTGAGCCTCAACCAGACAGAAGAACTGCAACCCTGATGAGGAAAACCAACAAGCCAGAGGTTGAGGTTTCAGAATATAGATTTACTCCTAAAACTGCTGTTTTCTTTTCTTTTTCTTGGATCCAAGAACTTTCACAGGTTTTGTCAAGAAAGAGAGGAATTTTTAACAAGAGTTTTGGTGCTATTTTTTCCCATTCACCATATTTTCCACACAAAGAACAAATGGATCAACCCAGGAAAGGGCTTTCCACATGGCATAAGCCTCCAAAGTTTAATATATACTTTTGGATACTATGTCAACAGCAATTAGTCAAATAGCTTTCCTAGGTCATATCCAGAATGTCTCTTTTAACTCATTTAATCCCACCCGCAACAATTGTTGCCAGACATTTTTTCTAACTTCTGGGAGCTCTAAAATAATAGTTTTGACTTTTTGCAGCTAATTGAAGTTTTAGAATAAAATAACAATGTGTCTACTCTATGCAATATCAATTTCATTTATCCAGTGTGAAAGGTCGCACGACCAGACCTCTTTACTTCCTGCCTTTAACGGTGGAGGTAAATGACCGTCACAAACCTGTGCAAGAGGAAGTCAGTAAAATATCTAAATAAACAAATATAAATAAAATATTTTGAACATATGTTATTTCAAGTGTATTTTACTGATATATAAAGACAATTGTATCCCCTCATTCATCTTTTGATCATAAGAATGTAAATGAATGCAAGCATGGCAACAATTGTTGCCGCTTGCACAATAAATAGCACTATTCTTTGTGTCCATTGGTTTGCTGTTTATTCTATGTGCCTTACTGTTCCCATACAGCTTAAAACTATCATATATTTTAGATCTTCTAGACCTGAAGGAACCTCAAAATGATGTCTACTACATCACTGTTATTCCCACAGTTGAAATCCTCCCTTCTCTAACCCCTCCCCCACCAAAAAGGCGACTCTTTACACTAAGTGTGGCTTATGCACTGAATTATTACTACAAAAAGATGCTCTGCCTGAAATTAGTTTAGGACAGAGCCTAGGTGTAGTTCTTGGTCTGGTGGAACAGGGAGAATGTCCTCTCAGAAGCAGATTTTTTTCATACTTATGGAGAGCCATTTCAGTCAAAAATTAATCCAATTGAAGAAAATAAGTTAAATAAATAAAAAATGGTAAAATAGATAATTTAGCTTTTTCATTAATGAATTTTTTCATTTACTTTTTATATTAATTTCTCAATTTTCATTTTTCATTTATCTATTTTTTATTTAGCCATTTTTTAATTTAGCTTTTTCCTTAACCCAATTTTAAATTTTTTTTTGTCATATCAATTTCTTAATTTTCTTTTTAATTTATCTATTTTTCATTTATCCCTTTATCCATTTACCCATTTTTCAATAATCTTGTTTTCATTTAACCACTTTTCAATCTCCCCTTTTCCTTAACCCAATTTCTTATTTACTTTTCATGTTATCAATTTCTCTTTTTCATTTATCTATTTTTCATATATCCCTTTATCCATTTAACCATTTTCATTAATCTATTTTTCAATTAACCACTTTTCAATTTCTGTTTTTCATTAACCCATTTTTCATTTATTTATTTTTCAGATTATCAATTCTATTAACCCTATTTTCTATTTTCCAGTTTCATTAATCACTTTTCGCGGTCGGGGGTTTTTATAGTTTGGACGAAGCGGCCGCTGAAGTTGGCTTACGATTGAAGGTTTGGGCAAAGGTGTCCTGAACCCTCAATTGTAAGCCAACTTCAGTCAATAGAATGTGATAAATAAGACAATTAGGAAATACTAAATGAATAAAGGAAATTGGAAAATGAGAAAATTAAGAAATTTTCAAACAAATGTTAAATGAAAAATAAATTTATTTACAATTTTTTAATTTATTTCACTCATTTTCTTCATTTATGGATTTATTTTCTTCATTTTGTATTTATTTCACCCATTAATTAATTTATTTAATTTTGGCTGAAATGGCTCTCCATACATACTAGCATTTTTTTTACCTGATTTTGCCTTTGATTAAATAACCAAATGAGGTCAAAGGTCACTTGGCACATTGAGACAATGACATCTGCAGGATGTATCTTTATGTATCTAAAATATTTCTGAACACTCTTGAAACCATAAGCTATACATGTCATGATTTTTCTTATTTTTTTATATGTATAATTAGGTCTTATTTGCTTTATTCAGACTAGGCAGTTTGTGACATCAAAATGAAATAAAGTATCCTGAAAAAAAAGTAACCTTCAAGAATAAAACATAGGTTAATGAAATACTCATATTTTTTTTGTATTGATATGTACACAAGGATGTCTTGCATGTATGTATTTTATTTGTAAAAGTCCACGGAGTAAAAAATATCTGGGTCACAACTTTTACCGGAACTTATAAAAGGAACAAGGGACAATGGGTTTGACAGAGAAGTGGGTGTAGCAGCACACGGGGAAAGGACGCCGAGCGACAGACTGGGGAGCTCGAGAAATCAGCTGGAGGAAAAGCTTTGACTGATCAACTACTGAAAGAATCAAAAGTCTTCTGGAGGCCAGACAAAGCCGCACGGAGCGAGGACCGGACCGGATGCGCTCCAGGCCTGACAAAGGGAACCGAGCCGCCCGGTACACAAACGCCGTCCCGGTGAGACCCTTCCATGCTTTTTTCTCATTGTTTTTTTTTGTGTGCACAAAGACTGATATATTTTTTGGGCCCCAACACTGATTTTTTTGGGCGAACTGAACTTTATTTTTGATGGACTAATCATGGACTTTTCGAAGGATTAATATTACTGATGAAATATCTCCTTTTGGTTGATGCATAAACTGGGGTTTTGATTTGGGGTGGGGTTGTTTATTTGTAGAAAATTAAAGAAAATTCTTTTTATTTCAATCAAATCATTTTTCTAGCGTTGATTATGGAAAGCTGCAATCATACTTATTTCTAAATTTGTATAAAAAAACAAGTCAAAGAACTCTCTTGAGCTTGTGCATTTCTCGTTTATACGAGAATTTGTTACAAGTTTCCCACCGGCAACAATTGTTGCCAAGTATAAAACCTACATTTTCATTAACATAACCAAAATAAAATGTAATAATTCATAAATGTCATGAGTTAGGGTTTTCCAAGGATTGAAATGCATGCACTTATTTTGCAAGAAAAAAATTGGGATTAAATGGGGTGTCCCTTTGCTGTGTTTTTAGGGAGTAGGAAGGCACGTTCACTAGAGCTCTATCAGTATTGCTTACAGCTCTACATGCAACTAATTTCCGATAGTAAAGGTTCCCTGTCTTTTATTGGGGTTAAAGATCAAAGAATGCAGCTCATGTCACTCAGCACTTCCTTACCCATTAGCCACTAGTAGATTCATGTTTGTTTTTGACTGGTCTATGCTTGCCATGCATTATTCAGCCACTCTGACAGAATGCAAACTGTCACAAAACATGACAACTTCATCAGCAAAATGGTCTGCCTCTCCTCGCACCCCTTTACCCCTCCCTCAGCTTATTTTGCTCCTCCTGTACAAGCGTTCCCTCTGAAGTAATTTCATTTTCACCTTCGTTCAGGATCTCATGAGTGAAAATGCTGGTTCTATGCGGGTGGGTGGTTGGATGGAGGAGGCCAACTAGTCTCTCTGTCCTTTTGTCCTTGACGGCTGTGAAGCCTAGACTATTCATCTCTGTCAGAGGCAAGTATTTCAGAAAGCCCCTCTCTCCTCCTGCTTCCGCCTTACTCCATTCGCTCTGGAGGCCCTGTCTCCCAGGCATGTCAGTGCTAAATAGGGCTTTTACACAGTATTGACTGGCCTGACAAGTCTCTCCACCAGCCAAGCTGGGCAGTATAAGAAAAAGCCTATCATATTATTTTCTCCTCTCTTCCATCCCAACTGGATCGTCCACACAGCAGGTAAGTGGAAGGCTAATTCGAAAATCTGAAGGAGGGAGTGGTGAAAATAAAATGGGGCGCTGTCTCATAGTGTGACACGGCTGGTGACTTTACAGCAAGGAAAGTCCACATATTAGCACACTGTGTGTCTGCAAGTATATTATCAAGGCGCAAAACCAGTGTGACAATGCCTGTCCACATATTTGAAAATGTATTCTCGAGTGCACAATGGTGTAGGTAAGTAAATCCAAAAAGTTAGAACAATGGACGTGGAAGGAACGTAAGCAATGCACATACAATATGGATTTTTTTCTAACATATTAATGCATATGGATGTTTATTACTATTTTTTTAAGACTGAAGAACATCTAGGAATACAAATAAACTTTAAAAAGTAAAAAAAAAATACCCTTTGACCTTCTGCTGAGAAATAAACCAGGACCCTCCAGCACTGAAATTACTAAAGTGCCCATGAAGAGAACATCGTTACTCAGCGTTCTGAAGGAGGAACCCTTTATACACTTGAGAGATTAAATTTGATGTGCTCTGAACTGATGAAGTGAGGATGAGCATTGTATCAGGATTGAAGTGCTGTCTGAGGCCTTCAGAAAAAATGTCAACAGTTTATCAGTCTGGTGGGAGGCTTAAAGTACCACTGACACAAAGGTATTTACATGATTTAAAGAAATAAACTAACCTTTACTCTTAATCCTAACCCAGACGAAAACATCAACACTGCATTTTTGTGAAAAATCTTTATTAGAAAAGCTTTACACAGAAAGACAGCACAGTAGTTCATCTTTATTAAATCATGTAAAAAAGAGTATATATAAAGAGTATATGATCAATGATGTAACGATGGGAATTTGCTCTCATTTCACAGAACCGCTTCTTGTGGCTCGACTCCCAATCGGCTCTTAGATTATGCACTACATACAAATCTACCCATAATAATAATTTATTATTGATATCTTTAATTTTCAGCCAGATGCTGCTTCTCTTTTACAGATGTCATTTATAGTTTTGGTGTTTTACAACATACTCTTAACACCATTGAGGGGATGTACTCACCTGACTGTTCTGTCTCCGTTTTAACATAATGGTATGATCCCATATCCTCTCATATGTTTGGTCACAAGGCTGCCATTCTAAGCAAAACAAAGTTCTGCCATGAGCAGAGTGGACTCCTCGGTGGAGTCACTGCAGAGTCCTCTCCATGTTGTTCATTTTCCTCATGTTAAAATCTTTGAGAGCAAGTTTCCTTCAAAGATGTGAATGAAAGATGAAATTGTTTTCCAGCACTCTTTTGCTTTCCAGCTTTATATTTTCTGTAAAATTGTTTTTCTGGGCAGTGTTGTGCTCACCCACCTGTGATAACACAACTTTTTCTACTTCTAAGCTGGTGTTGATTTCTCAAGAACACTCTTGGATGTTCCTGATGATCCCTAACCTGATCTTCCAGTTATTTTTTTCTTGGGAAAAAAATCTGTATTTCTTGTTGAGCAAATGATCTACTAAGTTTGTAAAATCTAACATTTCTGAAATTGATTTGAACTTAATGGTGTTAAGTTCATCATTACCATTAGGTGATAGGAATGGTTACAATAAACCAAACCAGAGTAAAGACAACAAAACGTACTTTTTTCAAAGAATGAATAGCTGATTATAATTTGATTGAGTTTCAACAATACGATATACAATTTAATAGCAAACCCCCTAATGTAATCTCATTACCATGTAATCTCAAATTTGCAAGTTTCTTCTAATGTGTCAATCTTCTGCACTGAGGAAAATCCTCTGTCCCTCATGAAAGTCAGCATCCCCAGTATTTCCCATGGGGAGCCAGAATCAAAATGTGTAATTCATATTCCAAGCTCGATCTTGCATCCATCAATCATCTGATCTAACGCTGGCTGAGGCTCAAGAGGGCCGATTCTCTCTCAGGAGCCCTGCTTTCTGTATTGAAGGAACAATGTCTTAGAACAAAAGGTGACTTGTGCCTATAAACCCCCCTGTATTAATGATGCCTTTGGAAAAATAATGGCTCCTGCAATCCAGACAATCTGTAAACATCCAGCTTCAACTCAGAAGAATTCTAAAACCAAGATAAATTATTTTTGTTTTATGTTCTTTCTTCATATACTATACAAACAGTTGTAAAAACAAGCTCATCTACTGAGCTGATGTACAAGTGCATGCTAGCAGGAGACCTATATGAGGGAAGGTATTAGAGGTATGACAAATTTCATGAAAGGCTCTGATGATTAATTTTCTCAGACAATGCTAAATGTCTCACATTGCTTTGGCAGTATTTCAGATTCAGCACTTAGAAAGGCTTCAAGTGGAGTCAAGCTCTGGGTCTCTATTTGAAAAGGCAAATGTTCATGGTTCAGACAGCTCCTCAGTGTTACACATGTTTATATTTCAGGAATACAGTACTGTGATTCTACACAACTGTAACAATATTAGCATGTCTGTGCAAATAGGAATAAGAGTCCAGGTGGAGCAATATTTATAGTTGGTTTCTTGTGCAGTGTGAAAGCCCAATATTGCCAAGATTAGTCATTAAAGTAGTGAGAAACCCACAAAATCTCCTGAATAAACTCATTTTTAATTGCTGAAAGTAATGCCCCAAATTAGCATGAACACTTCTGATTATTTCTTGACTCAATATAACAATTGTTAAAAATTGGCATGCATTGCATTTGCTTGGATGGCACTAGACCTCAAAATCATGTTTCTGTAGGTGGTGTACTGCCTTCAAAAACCAAGGCCTGACTACAAGCTACCTGTAACCCCCAACCCACATAATATTCAACTGTAGCTAGGACATTTATTGAGATCACCAAATCGCTCCTCATACATGGAGGTTAAGTCCCAGACAATATAGGTTAGGTTCATAGATGTGTGGAAACATCTTTTCCCCATTAAGGATGATATTTTCCCAAGGGATTAATGCAGCTGGATCAACCATGTCTTTGCCACTTGACCCTTACTGGATACCTATGGGTAGAGCCAGAATGCATCAAAGGAACATTGGGTTCCTTCAGAATAGAGCTCTTCAGAATATTATCTCTGTTTATTAATATTACTAATTCTAATATTTTAGGGATTTACAGTTATAACATTATTTTTCCATAACTATGGACAAAGAGAAGTAATCTTAAAAGTAAAACAAAGCACAGAAGCTCTAGGTTCTCATAAAAAGTTGATTGTTTCAAACTGCAGACAGCATGTCAACACAGATAACAAAGTGCTGGATGGAGGATGATTCCTTCCTTCATCTAACCTAGAGGGAAGACAGACACAGTTATCAGATACCGAGTGCCATCCTTCTGCCTCTGCAGCGGCTATTTTATGATCATGGTGACAGTTTGATTGCTTTCCACATCCCAGGCTCTATGCAGCCTTTCACGTTGTCTTTAGGCCTGCCGGTCCCTTTGAAAAGGCTGCCAGAACTTCTTGTACTCTGAGAAGCGCCACAAAGGACACTCTTGTCGATGACCTATGTTTCACCCCTTACAAGAAAAAAGTTTTTCTTTCAACCCTCACAGCTTTTTAGCAGAACAAGACCAATACCTCACAAGTCTCTGATGAAAAACAACTGTCTCCCTATAAAATGCTGGTCAGACTTCACGTCTAGGAGATGGTGAGTAATCTTGCTTTTTAACTTTAATGGGCATCCTAATGAATGCTTTTGCTTGCATAATGTCATGGCATGTGTTGATGGAGCAGTTATAGTGAAAAAGTTTTTCACACTGTTGGTTTGGAAAGAAAATGTGTACATACAACATTAGAACATCAAATCAAACAACAAAAGGAAATCTCATCTAGTCTGGTGAGGCCAGGTTTTGATAGGATAGATAGGTCACCAACTGTTACGGTTTCATTGTACTTATTAGCATTTAAAAAAAAATAATTTTAGTACAGTGTAGTATTCAATCAATCAATCAATCAATCAATCAATCAATCAATCAATCAATCAATCAATCAATCAATCAATCAATCAATCAATCACATTTATTTGTTTAGCACATTTCAGCAGCAAGGCATTTCAAAGTGGTTTACATAATTAAATAAAAACATCAAAGGCATCAAAACCCGCACTCTAACCCTAATTTAGCCATACACAACTCTAAACAGGTGGGATTTAAGTTAAGATTTAAAGGCTTCCAGTGTTTCAGCTGTTTTACATTTTTCTGGAAGTTTGTTCTAAATTTGTGGTGCATAGAAACTGAATGCTGCTTCTCCTTGTTTGGTTCTGGTTCTGGGGATGCAGAGCAGAACCAGAACCAGAAGATCTGAGGGGTCTAGACGGTTGTAATAACAGATTTTTAATATATTGTGGTGCTAAACCGTTCAGTGATTTATAAACTAACAACAATATTTTAAAGACTATTCTTTGAGCTACCGGGAGCCAGTGTAGTGAAATTTAATTTCAGCAGTTTCAAAAACCAAAGTTCATTATTTAATGTTTTACAAGCTGGTAAATGTCACAAACTGAATAAAATAGCTCTTTTCTATCCTGGTGTGTTCAGGACATCATAAAGAGATCTGCATTTTAAATCTAATCTTAAGTTAGATATAAAAACACTCAACAAATCCCTTATTGGTGTTATGTATTAACCACATATACAGCTGAAACAGGAAAGCTGTGAGTGAAAAATTAAGAACTCATAGTTGTTGAAAGGCTTCTGGAATCTCCATCAGCCACAGTAACTCGAAGTCAATTTCTGTGACTTTTTATTGTCTTTCATCAGTAATGAAGATGTCTGACCTACTCTCCTTTGTACTACATTGCTACGTTGCTTGCATCATCCTAATTCCTCCATTCTCCTCCAGTCAGAGAAAATGGCCTAAATTTGATTCTAGAATACTCGAGCACTACATAGTCAGCTCAATAACTGCATGGTGCTCAGGTCTAGAGCACCATGCATAAGGAGAAATGAAAATACTATGAGGTCTGACTCTCTTGCTAGAAAGTTAGGAAATAATAATGTTAAGGACTTTTGGAAAGAAATAAAGAAAGTAAATAACTGCAAAACATCACTTCCAGCTACTATTGACG
>CAEGAF010171857.1:0-24467 GCA_903067075.1 Micropoecilia bifurca
CACACCTAGGGGCAATTTAGACAGACCAATTAACCTGACAGTCATGTTTTTGGACTGTGGGAGGAAACCGGAGAACCCGGAGAAAAGCCACGCATGCACAGGGAGAACATGCAAACATGCAAACTCCATGCAGAAAGGCTGGGGCTGGGAATTGAACCCAGAACCTTCTTGTTGCAAGACAACAGCTCTACCAACTGCACCACTGTGCAGCCTTATTTGTGTACATCAATTTTCAAATCTTAAAAGGCAACTGGATTAAGGCCTGGACTTTGACTAGACCATTATGAACTTGATTCTAACCATCTGGTTTAGTTTTCTCCTTCATAAGTTCAGCTCTCAACTTTGCAATATAACAACAAATTTAAAGAAAAAGCACAAAAATGTGGGCACAATACACAAATATTCACTCAAGTAAGAGTGTCAGTACTTCAACTTATTTTTACTATTGTAAAAGTATAAAGTATAAGAAGAAATTACTCAAATAAGAGCAAAAAGTATTTTGGTAAGAAGGTTGATCAAAACATCAATCATTTAATATTTAAAAATTACATAATCAGACAGAACAAAATATATAGAAATGTTTGTATTTTAAAGATCAAAATGAGATTAGTTAATATATACATTAACAAAATCAAACAAAAGAAACATTTTCCCAAATCAGTTTATTTTAATATAGATCTCATGAAACTAACAAAAACCATAATTTTGTGTCTGGTGATTTATTTTTTAATTTTTAGTTAAAATGAACTTGTTCTTCATTCAGTGAGGTTACTATCAGTGGGTCAAGTATCCAGAAATATTACTCAAGTCAACATAAAACTTCATAAATAAATTACTCAAGTAAACACAAAGTACATATTAATAGAAATACTCCTAAAAGTATGTATATATTTTCCAGAAAGTTACTCAGATCCTACCCAACTCTGTATCTGAGTTGGTTACACAGGATTTTATTAAAAGGTATTTGAGTAAAGGGATCAAAACACATATTCATGTCTCACTTATTTACTTCGCTTAAAACCTTAACGATTTAAATAATTTTGTGGATTTTATGTGTCAAAATGTGGAAAAGTTCAGATTACGGTTCTGTCTGCAGAGTACAGGTCAGTGAAGGCAGCGGCGCCGTGACTCAGTGATGTTTCTTCTTCTGGTGGAAAAACACAACGAGAGGAAAATGTCTTGCACATTTAGCTGAGCCTTTGCGTATCAAGCAGTGGCAACGGCAAACATGAAAGGCTCCTTTGTGTCGCCCTAATCTGTCCTTGACTGCTGTCCTGTTCTGGACACCTTTTTCTGTCTACTCACTCCTGTGTTTTCTAAAGTGTTTGACGAAAAAAATGTCCAACTAAGCAAAGCTAAAGTCACTCACTGGCTTATGGAGATGTAATGAAAATGAATCTTGGTTGTGTTGCGTGTTTTATGGCAGCTAACAGAAGAAAATTTACAGCTTTATGAGCTGAATGTCAGCCTGGAATGAAAAACACGAAGCGGTCTTATTTTCAGTGGGTGTGGCTCTTCTAAAGGAATCTATCTCACGAAGCAGCAGGGTTGTGGTGTCCTTCCAGCTTCCGATTCAACATCTTTCTTTATTGGAAACGCTCTGCCAGATAACATGACTGTGCTGAAATGATTTGGTTGATGGAGGAGATGAGACTCATTCGACATTTGAGTAAACAAAACAACTCATGTCCATTTATATTACTGTGAAAACACAGACTCAAGGATTTCTGGTCTAGTTTCTAGTACAAATATCTTACTAAGGTTGGACAATAAATCAATAATAATATATCGATGGATAACATGTCTGATGGCATATTACTGAACTCTTATCCAGAACTGCACTGCATTATGGGGGATATAGGCAGAGGAAAGACTTCGCGTCACAAAAACACAAAACCTTACCAAGTATTTTTGGTCTAGTTTCTGGTACAAATATCCTAATACACTTTAAATAAGACCAAACTATCTTACAAGTAACTTAAGCAAGAAATAAAAAGCTTGTTTTATTCCAATAATTCATTAATATTGATAAAAACGTGTTAGCTGTTAGTAAATGATCGCTCTTTCATCAATATTGAGAAAGATTGATGAAAATTGACTTAAAGGAGCTTTTATTTCTTGCTGAAACATTACTTACAATTGAGTCTTTTTCTTATTTAAAGTATACTGATGTATTTATACTAACAACTAGACCAAACATACTCTGTAATCTTTGTGTTTTTGCAGTATAGGCTCTCAACTTCTCATGGACAGCTAAGAAAAGTTGATGGAATTAACTCACTCGCTCACTTTTTGGTTGCCTAGCAACTCACTGCTCAGTCTTGGGTTGCCTAGCAACACCCTGTTGAGTTACTTGGCAGCAGTAGTTTAAAGTTTCACCTTTATGTGCCTCATAGCTGCTAAAAAATAAAACAACAATGTCGTGGAGTGAAAACAGAAAAGGTCACGCCACCAGTTTGGCACCATCTTAAGATATTTTAAGCACAAAAACTAATCAATAATTATCGATATGAAGTGGTTTTATTATATTTTTTTCAGCCATATTGTCCATCCCTAGTAACTCGAAATAAGACGAAACCAACTTTAAAGCAAATTTCCTGCAGGATATAGGAGCTTGTTTTAACTAAGTAATTTCTTAATTTTGATAGTGGAAATGGTATATTTGAAGGAATTAAGTAATTATTAACTTAAAACAAACTCTTATCTTCCTTGAAAGTTACTTGTAAGTCAAATTTGTTTTATTTAAAGTGTATCAAGACATTTGCACTAGAAACTAGACCATCAGTACATTTTGTCCGGCCCTCCTCTTCCTCCTCCATAAGCCTGCTTCTTATACTGCATCACTTCCAAGTTGTTTTGTCCTGATTTATCTCCTGCTGATGCTCCACATCCTGCCTTGGCCTTTGTTCTCGGCCTTATCAGCGTCCCTCCTCTGGGCTCATCTCGTTCCGTCCTCACATTGTAACATCAGGTAGAACGGGCCGCTGACAGCAGGGCAAACAGGACTCTGCTCAAGCCCCATTGTCTGCTGAAACACATGGTGCCTCTAATTGTTTCCCAGGAAAAGTAAGCTTGAGCTGCTTACTTTGATATTTGTAAACAGTAGTATTTTTGTTGCCAGCTGAGCTGCTGTTTTCTCTCCATCATCTGACTGCAAATCTGTCTGGAAACAAGTGTTAATTATGGATGTTGAGCTGGATGAAGTCCTGCTGGCCTTTTTGTTTCCTTGTATCACTATTTTACTTTTCTACTTTGGCTGCTTAAAGTGTGTAAAATGGAGGTTTGTGGTGCAGTGGGGAGAAAAGTCGTTTTGCAGTCCAAAGGTTGTGAGTTTGATTCCAGTTTAAATACTTAAAAACTGGGATTATGATGAATCATTTCAAAATGTTTCCACCTGTAAAGTCACATTTTGACCTGAAA
Organism: Micropoecilia bifurca; assembly: GCA_903067075.1. Lineage (NCBI taxonomy): Eukaryota > Metazoa > Chordata > Actinopteri > Cyprinodontiformes > Poeciliidae > Micropoecilia > Micropoecilia bifurca. Next base: position 3,421 of record CAEGAF010171857.1, read on the forward strand.
AACAAGTTTGTGGAAAACAAAGATAAAGGTGCAGTTTGCACACCCTTAAAATAAATGCTTTGTTTTATTTAATTTCAGCATAATGTCTTTAAAAAATTACACCAGTAAATAAGGTGCAGTTTTCCTGACCTCTGTCTCTTTGCGTTTTTTGATTGAAGCCACAGCTTGCAGAAAATTAGATAATCATTCACAAATGCGTGAGTCAGAAAAAGGAGAAAAATACACAACAATAATCATCCATATTTAACAGGAAGCAATGAATGACGCTGAATGACTTCAGTAACTGAGATTCAGCTTTCTGTGGTGGAAGTTAATCAGCATCCCATCCACTTCTTGTATTTTCAATCATTTCCTTGCAAAAGTTCTCCAAATCTATCAGATTGTGAGAACATGTTTTGTCCACAACCCTCTTTAGGTGATTCTACACATTTTCTGACAAACTTGGAGATCTAGAGTCTCCAGTTCAAAACTGTAATTTCTTTTGTCCCTTTTGAGCTGTGCTTGGACTCCATGAGATCCAGGTTATTTCACTCATAACAAGACAATTTCCCATGTTATAAGTAAAATAAAAGAAACTTTTTCATCAATAGTAAATAATTATTGACTTAAAACAGGCTTCTATACCTTGAAACTTATGTATAAGTTAATTTTGTCTTATTTCAAGTGTACTATGATATTTGCTCTGGAAACTAGAGCAAAATTACTTGGTACTGTTGTTGAACAGACTTTGGAGATAAATAGGAAAAGTAACAATCCTGTTAACACGGACAGTTTTCTTAAACATCAGGATTATTATTATTATTATTATGGGATCTATTGTGACAACGATGGACTCAACTCTTGCCATAAGAAATGTATCACGATAAACGATATGATAAATTCCCGTCCCTAATTTGAGGTATTTCAGTACTGAGAGGCGTGAACTGAAGAAGATTGAATGCTGAATCTAAATCAGACGCTTCATCAAAGTCTGATAAAGATTTAGAAACTTTGGAAATGGTTTCATATAGTCTCAGAAGCATTTCAACAGGGGTGTGTACACAAACGCCCTCAGTGCTGTAGAAATCTGGGCTTATTCTCTAACATAGCTGACTCATTTTTAAGTATTATTTCTCAGACGTGGATCAGTTTTTATTATAACACTCACCTGCGAATTGTTGTGTGTTATTGACCTGCGTCATGTTTTGAGTCATGTCTTCAAGGCGGTTGTGGATTCAGAGAGGTTTACCTGCAACAGAGAGAGATTTTTGTCTCCTGAATCATTTAACCTTAACCGGAAAGTCTCCCCGAAAATGTCTCCTTGAAGATGGAAAAATAAACATCTAAGAATGCAAAACAATGCAAGAGAATGAAATTGGAAGAGATAAGGTGTTTGAATTATGCAGGCTGATCTCTGACTAATCCAGCCGGTCTGATTCTTTGCTCTCATAGGTGGGCCACCTGATCCAGGGAGAGGGATTTATTTTCCTTCTACATTCCTGATGGAGTCCTACAGAGCAACTGGCATTCCTAACAGCGGGTCTCAGCGCGGATACACGCAGCCATCCCGTCTTTCCAGGCCCAGTAGTAATGGAGCCGGCTCTTATGGCCTCAGCATTCGTGTCCAGGGTATAGATGGACACCCCTATGTGGTGCTGAACAACCAGGACAGGGGTCAGCAACCTGATAGCAATGGCTTCCCGGACACAGAAGGCTCTTTTATTGAGAATTACCAGGAGTATGATTTCAGAGGGGATAAGGAAGCTGGATCCACCGACCCCTTCATGGAGTACAGGACACAGAAGATGAGGCATTACTCCGGGCCTCAGAATGGGCTTCCTGAATCTCAAGCAAAGAAACCGTCCACGCTTCTGAACTTTCAGAGGCACCCCGAGCTCCTGCAGCCCTATGATCCCCGGACCAACTCCCTAAACCTGGAAGGCTTCCACAACGTCCCGTCCAGGCCTGTGCCACAAGCCGACACCAGGATAGAGTACCAGAACCCCTACCCCAAATCTGAAGAACAAAAAGACCTGAAACCCTCCCGTTTCAGGTCATCAAGCCTTGATCGTCACCTAGACCGCACACAGCAGGAGAACAGGCAGCCTCCTCAAATGGACCTCAACACCCCCAAAACGAAGTCTCCGTCATTACCTCCAGCCATGGTGCCTCAGCCTCAAAGCAGAGCGCCGACCCAGTCAGCCCAGCCGGCCCAGCCTCAGATTAAACCGTACCTCACCAGTCTGAATCCATCTCAGCCCAAGCCGACCTCTAAAACTCCTCCAGTTCCAGCAGCGCAGCCTCAGCCGTCCCCCGTGTCAAGCCCACCAAGCGACCAGAGGAAAGCGTCTCCTACTTCCACTCGTAGCGCCAACTCCAGTCTGGAGCGCACCCACCATGACCCTGACGTCCTTCCCCTACGCCGGACCGACTCCGGCGAGCCCGTTCAGTCCTCCTCCCGGTCCCGCCACTCCTCCATGTCGTCCACCAGTAAGTCGCTGATAGACGAGCAGATGGAGGCTCTTTACACGGACGCCATAAACCGCCACGAGAATCGCCGCTACATCCCCTTCCAGCCCGGTTCAGGCAGAGACATAGACACAGGATCCATCCCTGCGGTTGATGAGCTAATTGATAAGTTTGATGGCAAAGATGGCGGCCAGCAGCGGAGGGGCAGGGCAGGGCGCAGAAACAGGATCAACCCGGAGGACAGGAAGCGGTCGCGCAGCGTGGACAGCGCCTTTGGGTCGAGGTCTGACTCCAGCTTCATGGACGAGTTCGGTCAATCTGAAGGCACGTCAAAGGAGCAGGTCCTACGGCCGTCGCAGCTGCGGCTGCAGAGGATGGCGGGGGGTCAGGACCCCTGGTCTACGGCTGTGGACGGGCCTTCATCCCAGGCCATTAGTGCGCCAGGATCACCCCAGAGCTCAGTCTCCAAATACATCGGCTCCCTACGGGGTTACACAAAGCTGCAGTCACGCCCCACCATACCGTCCTTCAAGAGCAGTGAAGAAGTTCCTTCTTCTGTTAGAAAAGTCTCAACAGCGACCCTGTCCAAACTCCCACCCACCGCTGACAGCAAGACCAGCGCCGGGGCAGACGTCCAGGTGAAAACAAAGTGGAAAATTTGCTAAAAAAAAAATCGTAGTTTCTAGAAAAAACAAACAAATTCTTTTGAGTTTCAAGTAAAATATTTTCGACTTTCCAAACTCTGAAAATTCCCAAAAGTCAAAAAAAGTTGACTTTTGAAACTTCAAAATTTCAGAGATTAATCTGAATATTTCAGGGGGGGGGGTTTCTAGCAAATTTTCAACTTTCAAACATCATTTCCATGTTTCTACTCAAGAATATTTGGTGAAATTTAGTAAGAATGTACTCATCTCTTTCCGCAATGGCCCTAATATGCCACTGTTGTAATAACACATGTGGTTTAACTTATTTAACTCTGACCTCATGGGTTTTATTAGGCTGCTCTTGTCTTTCCCTCCACATCCAGGCCACGCCTGATCTCCTGAAAGGTCAGCAGGAGCTTTCACAACAAACACATGAGGAGACAGCCAAACAGATTTTGTTCAGCTACCTCAAAGAAGGGTGAGTTTACTAGTCTTAACTTTACTCATTTACGTTCATAAAGAGTCACCTGATGTAACCAACATATTTTGAATTATTGGTAAGTAGTTATAGCGCGAATGTTCTAATTTCTCTTTCCCATCGTGATTGTTAGGAATTGAAGGATTTGTTTACATATAAGTCATCATCTGGCACAGATTTCTCTTTAATAAAACGCTTTAATGGGACCTATGATACAAAACAAACCCTTCATACATTTTTATACGTTCTCTTGGATCTCAGCTGCTTCTAAAACAGCCTCAGGGCTTTAAGTTAATGGTTTTTGGCCTTTTGAAATCAAGCCATTTCACAAACTTCCAGATTAAGTCACATTCCAGGGGTACTGTGTTGTTACCTAGCAACCCCCAGCAAAGCTCAGCCCCGTCACTTAGCAACCAAGCAGAACTCCAACACATTTGGACAGCTGGTTTTACTGCTGCTAAGACAAGTAATATTTCCATTCAGATGATAGTTCAGTAACACTATTTAAAACTACACTAGCTAAGCTGTGCGTAGCAGTGGCTGCAGCTAGCTGGGCCAGCTAATCTGCTTGCATCTGCTTGATAGACAAGAATAAGTGCTTACACCAAAATTTGATAAGTGTATCAGTAGAAAGTTAAACAATATAACAGCTGAAATAACCACTGTGCAACATTATTTTTGCCACAGTAGGAATAAATGTTGCTTTTATGTGTTAGTTTAGTCGTGAACTTTATTACTTTATGAAAACGTGTTATTTTTTGATCAAGTATTGACTGGAATAGTGAAGTTGAGAATCAAAAAGTTGTTTTTACTGAAGCACAAAACTGAAGTGGACACAGCTACATTACGGAGAAGGGAGTACAAGACGGGAATGTTAGTCAGGCATGTCAACAATGCTAGCGTGTGCTGTTTAATGAATATCTAGCTGATCAAATTTCCTATCTGTGTTGAAATCCAAATAATTTTTTCCACAGCATCTGAGAAAGGAAAAGAAACAACAAGAGAAACCTTTCTCAGCGTTCCCTGCTGCTTTTGCAGCTTTTGTTCTGTTTGACGCATGCTTGACTGACGGCCCAAAGGCAGCCAGAGGGAATTGAATTATAACATTTCTGACACAACCAAGAAGCCAGTCTTGAGTTTTCTATCAAAAATCACATACATGTGGAATATTTTAACCCGACTCTGACATTTGTACAGTAAAACAGCTTTTGGAAAGACTTGTTGCGTTCCTGTGCAGTACAGTTCCTCCATTCGCTGCTGGCTTTGACTATTGCAGAAAGCTCAGGAAACTGCTTGGGTGTGTCGGAGCGCAGGTCAGGAGTCGCAGGACAAAGGGAAGGAAAGGAAACACAGATGTAAGTTCAGGGGCTGAAACTGAGCTGCATTCCCCAGGCTCCGAAGACAAACACCCACCAACAGGGGTTATAGCGCTCTAATGAAAATCATCTGTCAGAGCAGAGAGCAGAGGATGGTGATGGGGGATTTGGGTTTTCTGGTTCACATTTTAATAACAAAAAGATTGATTGTTGCTGTTGGTTAGAGTTACGAAACTTTGGTTTTGCTGAGTCAAAAGCTGGATGATTAAATGTTCCTCCGAGTCGAGAAAACTCCCACATTTTTGTTTCTTCGTGGTGAAACGCTACAAAATCTTTAAGCTTTATCTTTCATGAGTTTTAAACTGAAGGGAAGCTGATACTGAGGAAATCAAAACTACATACATTGTTTACACTATTAGGGAAATTATTTGCAGTTTTAAGTCCCACATTGAACAAAAAAGAGAGACATTTATGTTCATTTAGTATCGTAATGAAGCTGTTTGTTCTGTGAAGTGACACATCAGAGCATCATAAAACCTTCCTGACTCCTGCTAAGCTGGGACGGAACTGCTTTGTTCCCCAAACAGCCTGGAGTCGTGATTCACCTCAAAAACACACAGGAATGTTTTTTCATTAATTCAAATGTTTCACCTTTTTCCTCACGCAGAAGCAACGATAATGACGACGTGACGAATAAGAAGGTGAACTTGGTTTTTGAGAAGATCCAGACGCTGAAGTCCAGGGCAACAGCCGGCGCACAAGGCGACAGCAAAGTGAGTCTCCTGTTGCATTGTGGGTGTGTTTACGCACAGCTGCAGTTTTCTTCATCATGGCTTAAAGGCAGACATCTTTTTGCAAACGTAGTGACAGTTTTGTGTCACTCTCCAAAATAAGCTTTCTGTTTGGTGACACAAAAATATAAACCTGCCCCTTTTTGATCAAAAACTGTAAAACTGTATGTCAATCGGCATGATAATTAGTTTTATTTTTCCTCTTTTTTGTGTATTTGAAATGAATAAATAACTGTGTGTAAAAGATAAATATCTGATTTGCTCTTGCAGTCGGTGGACCTGGCTGCACAGACCAAAGCTCTGCAGGAGCAAAACGTTGAACTGGAAAAAGAGATTATTGAGCTGAAGAGACAGCTGGAGGAACAAATGAAGGTAACATGATGGCAACTGCAGCTGTAAGGCTGATGCCAGGCTGTTTATGCTGACATATCCCTTTAATGCTGAACTAGTTGTTCTGGAATATCCTTTAAATATGGCTTTGCTCTCTGAAGAGCTTTAAGGGATAACAATTTAAGGATTTGTTTTAAGGCCTTTGTTTAGATCTAAAGTGTCAAACTTATTACAAAAAGCTAATTTTTCTGAAAAAAGTAAAACAGCAGTGAAGCAGTTAGTTGGATTCTAGTTTTCTATCAAGCAAGGTCAGCTTTAGAAAAGATAAAAACAAAATCTGTAGTTTGATGTCAATATTTTAGTTGATACACATTTGTTTTTTATTTTTCCTTAACCTTGTGTTTAAATCATGTACATATACGTCAGTTTTATTTTCCAGCATTTTTCTCTGAATAGATCTTTACAGTAAAGTTTTTAACCTGCATTAATTATTAATTAACTCAGAGTATGTCAATAAAATAAAATTTAAACCAGAAAAACTCATGAATGATACGTATAACTATAAAGTCTCCATTGTTATGTCAGGTAAAGGGATAAATGCATTCCGTTTCATTTGGAGTTTAATTTTAACTAAACTAAGGCCCCTCGCTTCAGTATCGTCATATTTACTATAATATAGTCAGGTTTTTGTCCCTGTAAAAGCATAAATAATATTGGTTTAATTTTAATTCATCTTCTTAAAATATATGTGTACATATATTTTATACTTTAAAGAGAAAAGTGTTTCCATTTTATTTGTTTATTAAAAAAAATCAAGCAGACATTTAAATTTTTTTCTAAAGAAAAACAAGTTGTTTAGATTAATTTAAAAAAATGTATATATTGATAAGAAATGTAAATGGAAGCAGCCAAAAAATACGAGTAAAATTTGCTCAGCTCAGTTTAATTGACATATATTTTTTATCAGCAAACAATAACTGAATGAAGACCTGCATTGTGTTGTTGCCAGCAGAAGAGTCAGGCGGACCGGCGGGCAGCGGCCGGCCTGAAGGAGCTGCAGCAGGAGCTGCAGCAGAGTCTGGACGAGTGCAGGCAGCTGAAGGAGAAACTGGCTAAAACCGAGGCTGAGCTCAACTCCTCGGTGGAAGAGTGAGCGCTGCACAAATCATTAACCTTCTCGTTTATCTTTTCTTGTCAGTGCAAGTGATTTACTTCTGCTAAACGTTTAAACTTTTAAAATGTGCCAGTAGTTAAGCAACCTATAGATAATGTTTGTTTTTTAGCACAAAGTGCGACGATTTGCGTTGAGACGTTGGTTAAGGTGTTTTTGTTGCTTTCTAGACTTTGGGCGTTCTGGTGAAGCTGCTGGTTTAATGTTCAAGCTGATTCATATTTTAGTGGAAATAAAGTGTGTGGTTAAATTTATGCAACAATTAAGCCCAGTGCAAAGAGATAGATCATGATTAATACCTTTTTAAAGGGAATTTTTATTTTGAGAGTTCATAATTAATTATTTTTCTCTTGACTTTACTTGGGGGTAACCCCCACTTACCTCCAAGTAAGTCAGTGTTTTTTTCTGGTTTATTTCTTGTTTTTGGTTGTCTTGTTTTATTCTGAATATTTATAATTTCTTCCAGTTCCAGTGTGACGTGATCTTGTCAGAATTAAAGTTAATCCGTTTTTATTAATATTCATTATTATGCCATTATCAATAGGCCTGTCACAATAACACATTTTGCTGAACCATGAATTGTCCCAGCAGTTATTGCGATAAATAATAATATTGTTGTTTTGAGACCATTTGCAAGTAATATAATGGTAATGGCTTAATAATGCATGAATGCATTATCAAAGATTAATAAATGTTAAATTCTAATGAATATTTAACGCTGGAGCTGGAAAACATTTTAAATATCCAAAATAAATAAAGAAAACGACAAATAAAATGGATAGACTTTGTAAACAAAACTGTCTGGTTGAGACTAAAGCACCAGACAGAAAAGAGAAAAACGATAAATCATGCAGAAATCAGGAAATTACTGAGTTTGTTTTAATTTATCATGCGATTAATTCGTTTATTGCTCATTGTGCCTAAGTATCAATATATTGCTTGAAAAGAGTCTCAAAATAACAATACTATTATTTATCACGATAATTACTGGTTTGTTATCGTGGTGGGAACAGTATCAACTGGACTGTGATAAAGGTGTTTCACATTAATTACCACCGGTGATCCCATGGAGCAGGCTGCAGGTGACCTCTGAGGGCTCCGGTTCGGATCGCCAGGTGTTCCCAGTTACGCGTGTGAATTACAGGTGCATGAAGAGCGGCTCTCCGGCGCTGACGTGTCCTGTGCTTCGTCAGGCTTTTCCAGGTGAAGATGGAGCGGGAGCAGTGCCAGACGGAGATCAGAGACCTGCAGGACCAGCTGTCAGAGATGCACGACGAGCTGGACGGTGCCAAGAGGGATGCCGCCGACGGAGAGAGGGACGCCCTGATGGCGGTGAGCCGCCATGTTGCTATCAGGCTGAGCTGCCAGGACAGACTCGCTCTGTAAACTCGGAGGGACGGGCGTTTGTTGCATCGCTTATTGTGGCATGACATTCAAGTTAATGGTGTTTAAAAACAAACAAAACTGTCCGTATTGTCTGGGTTTCTCCACTATTTTTCAATAACAATATCAATAAATGCCAAAAATTAAAAAATATGATCATAAATGTAGCTATTGTGTAGCTTTACGTGATTGATTTTAATTTTGTAGTCTTCACCTTGGTCTGATTATTTCCTGACTGCCACAGAGTTTATGTCACACTGTGGCAGTTTTATAAGTGTGTATGATTAATTATTTACATAAGTATTGCTAATTTGCTTTAAGCTAATGTATGCCTTAATTTAATTACATAATATCCTCCGAACAATTTATATTACAGCGTCTGTGATCAAGCTAAAATAATCACATGTGACCTGTTGGTGGTAGATTTTCTCCCAGCAAATTATAGAAAATTGCATTAAATGATCAGTTTTAACAGCAGGTTGGAAACAGAACGGCATGAATTGAGGCTCCATTGGTACAAATGTCCCATATCTATAAAAGTTTGGTACAAAAACACCTAAACAACATATGAAAAGGACAAATTGACCAAGATTATTTGTGAGAACCTATTTATAATGAAGATTTAAAAAATATTTAGAGATTGAAATGTTTTATTTTGTTTTTAATGGCACAGTTTTAACTGTTTCTGTATATTCACTGTAAAAACAGAAAACCTTACAAAGTGTTTGTAAGTTTTGCAGTTTTTTGTGCAAATATATTAGTGACAAAACTAACTTATAGGTAACTTTTCAGCAAGAAATATTAGTTTATATTAATGAAAGCATACTTTTTCTATGGTAGATTATTTAATTTGTAGCATGGAAAAAATGTCTTATTAAGTGAAATAATCTGCCAGTGGAACTAGTAATTTTCCATCAATATTAAGGAATTATTTATTTAAAACAAGCTTCTATCTGGCTGAAAAGTTACTTGTTGCTACACTTGAAATAAGACTAAACTAAGGTATTTGCTTCGTTGGTAGGATTTTGTGTTTTTGCAATGTTGGACATGATGCACATGGCTCTAGATCATAAACATTTGTTATCTAATTGATAATTGGATTGATGACTCACACGTCGTTGATTACAAAACCTCCAGACTCTGCTGCGCTTCCACTGATCTTAGGAATGAAAATAAACGGTTTTAATGAGAAGAACTTCGGAATGTTGGCTGAACTCTGCAGCTGAACTCTTGTCTGAGATAACGTTAGCAGCTTGGCTCTCTTTGCTTTAGGACATGATGCAGCTGAAGGTGGAGATGCAGGAAGTGGTCATTGCCAAAGAGGAGCTGGAAGAACTGTTGAGGAGGCGAGAAAGGGAGCTGGCAGCCCTCAAAGGAGCTTTGAAGGACGAAGTGGCCGCTCACGATCAGGAGGTGGACAAGATGAAGGAGCAGTACGAGAAGGAAATAAGCCGGCTGCAGACGTCTTTGGAGGAGGCCAAGCAGGTAATCATCCTCCCTTCTCTCTCCTCCTCCTCCTCCTCCTCCAGGAGCGCAGCCTGCCACAGAGCGGCGTGGAGATAAGCGCACCATGAGGGGAGCTGATACCGCCGCCATACGTTTGTCGTCAGGCCTCGGTGTTGTGCTTTAAAGCAGCACAGTTTGATCTGGTCACCATTTTCACAGGCGGCAGGGGTTTGTAGATTAGCAGGGTTTGCTAAAGTCAGAGGCCAGCTCGTCTTTTACAGGAGAAAGGAGTCAGCAATGCGTTTTTTATTTCATCACTTTGCTGTCTATTTTATTGGGATGTTGAAGAAAGACCCACATAATAACAGATCAACAGAAATCACCAAACAGCTTTAATGAAGGTAATTACACACAGATGGACTCTATTTACCCCTACGTGGACTAGATATCTTGATTCATAATTTACAGAAATTATAGGTTTTGAGTGCTTTAGTCATTTGTTTAAACCAGAGGTGTCCAAACTTTTTGTTTACTAAGTATGAATTATTTTAAACAAATACCCAGATTTTTTTTTCTTTTTGTAAAAACGGGATCATAGATCCAAAACCTCAAATGGCTTTTGCACGCCTTGTTAAATGAATCCAGATTTCTTATTATTTTGGACTTGATTGAAAAAATAAATAAATAAAAAGAAAATTCTATTCTCAAGTATAAAAACAATATATAAATCAGTCTTTATTTGAAAACACTTTCTATATTAAAGCAAGTTTTAAAACAGCAATGTTTAATTTAGAATCTAAGTAAATGAGTCGATGTGGTCCTAGTTACCATGACAACAGAAGGAAAAGATGATCATTTTGTGTTGCATCAAACATTTTTGTTGGTATATTTTAATTTAAAAGTCATGGTTTGTCCTAATCTATTTAGGTTATTTTTGTGGTCAGGAGGGACACATAAAATCAGTTCAGAGGCCCTAAATGGCCCCTAAGCCCCAATTTGAACAACCTTGATTTAAGTAGATTTATACTTGAAGGCTTATTCATATCCATTGATCTTTGGCAGTTTGGTGATATGAATCAGGAAATAAACCATTAAATCACATGATATTTCAAATTACAAAGACTAAACAAAAGTAAATCTAAATTTGATTGCAGATTTTATGAGTCAACATTGACGTTTTTATGGACTCGAATAACTTCTAATAAGATGCAACTAATTAATTCATTGGGAACAGTTTAAATAAACAGTTTTTACAAGCTCCAAAGACCTTTGTGGGATTTTCTCTTAATAAAAATGATTCATTGGTGCAGAAGCCAAGCCATGAAAGTATTATAAACTAGTACAAATATCTGATTATTTAAATCTGGTTTCCCAGATCAATTATTCTCTTATTTGACATCTTCCGTTCTTCCTGTTTTTGTCCAACAAACTGTGATTACAACAGGTGGACTCTATTTACTAGTAACTTCTGATTGGTTACACTGAGTTTTTTTCAGGGGCGACATATTGGACAGATTTTTATTTGTTGAAAAAGAAAAACTCATTCATCCTCTCTTTCCACAAACACATTTTGTCAGTCACATAAATCCCAATAAAATGTCTGGAAGTTTGTGGTTGAAATCTGACAAAGTTCAGGTGATGTGATTAAATCTGCAAGGCATTGTAGTTGATGTTAGCAAATAGTATCTTGTTACCACAGTGGCAGCTTTACATCTTGCTGGAAGAGCGGCAGCTGACTTTAATTAACCTTTAAATTCCAACCGTAGCAGTGTAGATGTCTTAATGCCATGAGCAGATGGTTTTCTGCAGATGGGTTGCATGTTTGCAAAGGAATGCAAAAGAGCTTAGATTTTTAATTCTGTAACGATTTAAATTACTTTGGCCAGCATGAATTATGCACAATGGGCAGTACTGAAAACTATATTTATCTACAGCTAGGAATTTTGTTTCTTTCAGTTTCTTTCAGAGTTGCATAAGCAGAACAATCTGCAATATAAATGTAGCTTATCGTTTTTGCATGGAAAAATTATAAAACGTGTTCTTATCTGAGCCTGTTACTTTTCATATAAACATTTTTACAGGATGAGATCTCTTCAAAATGCAAAAAAAAAAACAAAATAAAAAATTGCAAATGAATTGTATTGGTTTCTGCATAGGGATACTTTTATTTACCTGTGACGTCACGCTGTCCAGGTAGCTTCACGGGTAAAGTTGAATCAAAACTGGACGTTTACAAGAGTCGATATAGGGACTGGTCGCACAGTTTGAGCATCACTTTTTCCGTGTGGCTTCCTGTTTGCCTCAAAGAGTGGAAGTCGTCGTTGTTCTGGGCTTCCTGAGCGGGTCCTCAGCGACGCTTTCAAAAAAGATCCATGAGGAAATGTCCTTTTGTTGAACGGAGGACCTGCTTCTCCAGGGAGTTTGTCATCGGGGGTTTAGCCTTGCTGCTTTGTAAACACCTGGCCAGATAAAGCCATTGTTTCACTTTTGGAGCATAAATGAGTCACTCACTGAAGTTTTTCCCCTTTGATTCAATGCAGGATTGTTCTAAAGCCGCATTTGTTCTCGTTAGTTCCAATGTTGAAATATGACTATGTTATTCCCAAGGCTGGGCGATGAATCAATTTGATCAATAGTCAAATTTTGGGAAAATCTGGATTGTTTTTCTCCAGTGCATCCTTTGATTTCCACAATCAGTGCCATTTTGTTTGTCACGCTTGTTTAAAGATTTTAATTATTTTACCTTTGATCAGGTCAACTCACAGAAAATTTCAGCATGAAATAATTTCAAAATAAAATAAAAGCCAGTTTTTGAAAAATATTTCAGATTTCATTTTAAGAAAAGTGTAAATAAATCTACTATAATCAGAAATTTAATTTGTAAATTTCTGATTATAGTGTAAAAAAAATTGTAAATCCTGACCTCATCCAGATCCAAAGTATTATCTTCCTTTTTTCAAGGCCCTGATGATTGAGGTACAACAGTGTATTGGAGACATAGTAGATAAAAAAGAAGGTGTAATTAAGGACTAACTAATCAGCCAGAATGTTAGCTAGAGAGAGGCACCAGCAACCCTCCCGACCCCACTAAGGGACAAGGGAGTAAAGAAAATGGATGGATGGAGGGATTAAGGACTAATTAATCATGTTAATGTCTGATTAATCTTGAAAATTTTCTAAAATAAAATGACCTGGAAGCATGCGAGTCTGAAATGTCAAAAATTTGCTAGGAAAAACACAGAAATTGTGATATTGATCTTAGAAATTTTCTAGAAAGTAATGTTTCAAAAGTAAAAAATGTTTGACAAAAAAAATTGCATCAATTTAATAAACAAATAATAAATGCCAAGAAGCAGTTGAGACTTTTTCCAAGTGAAATCCGCTCAGGAACATCTAATTACTGCTGCTTTCTTTTTGAAACTAAGGAATTTCCAGATCAAAAAATGTTTGGCTTTTGAAACTCAAAAATTTAGACTTTTAAAAAAAAAAAATTCTGAGCTTTTTTCTCGTTAAATTTTGACTTTTCAAACTCAGAAATTTCCACATTTTTCTTTTCCACATTTTCAAATTCTGGATCTTGGTTTTTTTCCCCCCAAAATTTCTGAGATTAATCTCAAAATTGGCAGAAATTTGCTCTTTTTCTTCCTATCTACTATGACTCTTCGTATTTATGTGACCACGTAGGAATGCTGGAAAGTGGAGCACTAAATTGCTCTGTATGCATGCTAATTGTAGTGGCAACCCATCACCAATCTAATGAGCTGCAGTTCCCCCTGGGTGCGCTGTGCCCCCTCTTCTTTCTGAGCCCCGAAAAAAAAAAAGTGGGTGGCAATTGTGGACCTTGGTCAATAATGAATGATGAGTTTGTTTCACACAATAAAAGCAGCGGGGGTTGGGAGGTGCTGAGTAAGTGGGTCAGTGTGCTGGAGGAAAGGGGGTGCGAGGCCAACCCCGGTGAAAAGGAATTGGGGGGCCTGTTTTGTGTCTTAACTTGAAAGCTGCATTGTGTTTTTGATAGGCTGAAATCTGTGGAATTTTATCTGGGTTGAAAAATTTTGGCCATACCGATTAGGCTTTGCTTATTTTCACAAGTATTACACGGTGATCGGTGTTAACAAAAGCCATCTGCTCGTTTGGAAGCGGCCTCGCTGCTTTGTGCCTGCGTGTGAGAAACGCGCCGGGATGATGTTGGGTTGGAGGAGATGAGGTTTCTCTTTCAGGAATGTGGGGGTCAGATTGGAGAATGTGCACCCTGTAGACCTTCATCTCTACTCAGCTCCAGCTCCGTTACACTGTACCCACTCCCACTGCGGGAGAGGCTCATATCTTTTCATTTTGGCCTCCTCAGGGCGCAGTAGTAGTGTCCCCCGTCTCTGCAGCGCTCCAGATTCCCAGTGATGGAGGCTTTAATAGGTCCCAGCCCTTTCAAACTTTAGAGATGGAGTCTCGTGCTTATCGCATCATTTTCAGCTCTTGTTATGTTTTGCCAGCTGACCTAAACCGTTGTTATCAAGACCTCATCTCTAACCTCAATCCCCAACTCTGTATTTTTTAATTTAAAAACTCCACAGTGTCTCCTGCTCACCTGAACGCTGTTTATTTCCCGGCCTCGCTCCTAACACAGCCTGCCTCTCTACTAATCTCTACCAGCGTGTGAACTCAAGTCTCGCTGTCTGATCATCAAACTTACACAGCCCAGAGAAGAGTTCCCCCTCAGGCTTGTTGTGGAGGTAAAGACTCCAGCGTGAGTCTGTATATTTGATGATAGTGCCGTATTCCCCAGCAAAGCTCTGGGAGACGATTTACCAGACGGCTGGAAAGAAGAGGAATGAAACGTAGGACGGCCAGGCAGGGAGGAAATGGTCATCTCCACACAGACAGCAAGGACTTAACAGTTTATCCCACGTGAAATATGACTTCCTCCGAGTTTTAAAATAGTCATAGTGACAACTTTGTAGTCTGATAGCTTTGAACCATCTCAGGAACAGGAACTAAATACCCAGTGGGTTTTGCCACAAGGTGTTTTGTTCAGAAATGCTGCTGGACAACTTTATGTGGATTAGACGAAGTTTCTACTCTATTCTAGGAATCAGGTCTAACATCAAGGATAACTTTACTATCTAGTTAAATTAATGCGGAAATTGCTATAACACTGGTTTTTATCTTGCATTATTTATATGTTGCCATATCTGGACCTGAACATGACAAAAGAAAAGCACTTTTTAAAATGGTTCAGATCAATGTATAAATGAGGTCAATGAATTATGGTGTTTTGGTTCCAATGTGACCCTGTTTTATATAGTGTGTGGGTATTAGGATGAAGGATGTAAAATAAACACCCTTTTAGTGCTTAATATTCTCTTGACCATCTGGGGATGAATGTTTAATGCTCTCTAAGTCTAATTATTGAGAAAATAATTTGGGTTTATGGCTTGGTGAAATGGCTAAAAAACAAATCAAGAGATGTGCATTTCCTTTCAGTCAATATGGATAATTATTGATTTGTTTTTTGTTTCAAATATTCAAAATGCTGCCAAACTAGTGGGTTTTCCTCTTTTGTCTAGAATTTCCTCTGGAGCTGCTGCTCTCATTTTCTCCCTTCAATCTACCTTGATCCCATTTTTTATTTTGAGGCCTGGTGGAAAAACCTTAAACTGTTGCTGCTGAAGTTGCTCAACAGGCTGTTGCTAGGTAACCAAAGAACGAGTGAGTTGTTGCTAGGTAACCAAAGAGTGCTTAGTTGATTCCACCAACCTTACTTAGCTGGCAGTTAGAAGTTGAGCGGCTAAAGACTCAAGTTCTCTTTCTGGTGAAATGAATCAACTTTCTATTAGACATATTTTCTGTTAATATTGATCACATATCAATCGCATTATATATATTGTTTTTGTTTTATCGTCCAGCCTAAGTTTGGATGTCATCTGCTGGAGCCATTTCAAGCTTCCAGCATGCTGAGATGAGTGGATCTTTCACTGAAATGTTTAAATTCAGATTTCAGAAATGTACTGCGAAGTCCCAGTTCACAGTCTGTTGTTTTGGTTTGTTTCTTCTCCATGTGGTGACCTTATAAACACCTTGTCATTCATTGCTACGGGTAACTAAACAAATGGAAATAGTGATTAAAATTCAGTAGCTCCACATTCATCGGAGCTTTTCAAATTTATCTTCACAACTGTTGTAATGGTCCATTTTCTTTTGTTTCATTTTCTTTGCAGAATTAGCTAAATCCTCCCTTTTTTCCCCTCCTTTGTCTCTTTCTAGGTTGTTGCTGTTGACATGAGTTGCTTTAACCTGATTGTTAGCTGGTGTGCAGACGGAGGCATCCGTGTTTGCGTTGTTAATCTTTGTACTTGAACTGTTGTGTGTTTTGGGTGTTTCCTCTTTGTCTTGTGAGTCGTCTTTCATTCATCCTCTGTGGCCCTTGGCCGTCGAATCAGAGCATGTCTCCATACGTTAGGCCGGACGGTGCTTCTTGTCTGAATACTGTTTCTGAGACCTAGAAGTGATGCAATATTTTTTACAACAATGAATGCCCTGTAGTTTTGGTGACTGTAATCAAAGTGCCAGCTTTTGAGTTGGATGATTCATTTCTTCTTTAACTGTTCATGGTTTCTGTGTGGATCAGCTAATGAAGTCGCCGGGACTTGATCCTGAAAACAAATCGTCCAACCTGAAATAATAAGATCTTTGATGTTCTTGTTCACGTTTCCCCTCTTAGTTTGTTCAGAGATAAAAATTAATAAAAATAGTTGTGGTCGTAGCCTCAGGTGTCGCCATGTCGGGGTAAACAATCTTGCAGAGGTTCTGTAAGGTTGTAGGTTACCATGGTTACTGTAATGCTTCAGTAAATGTGCAGTATGGCTTCACACAGAGATCCTTCTAAAAGCTGGCAGCTGTTTCTGTTTTTCTGAGACAAGACACAATTTACCTTCTCCCTTGACCAAAGAGATGCCAAAACTTCCAGTTGTTCTTCAATCCTTCCTTTCAGTCTGAGACATTCTAACCTTTTGCTTGGACGGTTCATCGTGTTCAGAGGTACTGTGTCTTTAATATACGTATGCAGCTGAGAAAATCAGTTAGACTCTTTTTCACATTTTGCAAGGGTTATTGAAGCCTCTTCACCTTGAAAGTTGTGGGTAAATTCAAGCAGCTGATTTAAGAAACGGGCACAAGCTCCGGGCAAAAGCATTTTCTTTCTTTTTGTCGAGGTTTTTAAAAACAGATTCAAAAAAACAGATTCAAAGCCACTAAAAATTTGGAAATGGCATAATGATGCAAGTCTATCCTCTCAAAGACTAATAGGCTTTCATTTCTAATCTACATTTAACACTGGAGCTGAAAGATATTTCAGATATCAAAAATGAACAAAACAACAAATAAAATGGATATGGAAGTCTGTAAACAAAATTGTCCTCCACAAAAGAGGCCAGTCTTTGGTAGAAAGAGAAAAACAATTAAACATCCAGATGGAAACTATTGAGCTAGTTTTCATTTATCATGCAATTAACTGGATTACTTTTCATGGTGATGAGCTTATATTCTATCCCTAAATAGTGTTTTTAATAAAATGCAAGACTGAACTGAATTTCTTTGTTTTTTGCTTGTTTAGGGCATAGAGTAGTACCGTTGTGTCCATCCCCGACTTATTGCTGAAACCTGCCAGTCAGCTGGCTAAAATAGTGCTACACTTTTCCCAATATAAGTTTTTAAAAACCTTTCCAAAATGGCAGAAATGTTGTCTGAGTACCAAGGTGAAGCCCAACTGATTTACTTTCCCAAGTGCAGCATTATGGCTTTTTCTATAATGCTGCAATCTAAATCTAAAAATTTTTATTAGAAATTACTTTGGGTTTATTTCAGTTGCAATCTGAATGGTGACAGAAAAATAACAAAGCTGATAGCAGATAGCTGAGCTAATGCAGCTTGTTAGACTTGTATTACTTTTAGTAATTACTTTATTAGTACTTTATTAGTAACATTAGAATGACAGAAACAGAAAC
Source organism: Micropoecilia bifurca (assembly GCA_903067075.1). Taxonomy (NCBI): domain Eukaryota; kingdom Metazoa; phylum Chordata; class Actinopteri; order Cyprinodontiformes; family Poeciliidae; genus Micropoecilia; species Micropoecilia bifurca. Next base: position 21,428 of record CAEGAF010171857.1, read on the forward strand.
ATATATCTATTAAACTACCTTTAGTGGGTGTTTATTCTCTATTGTTTCTTGTTTGTGTATCAAAATCAAATTCACACTATTAAGCAATTTTAAAAATGTTTTTTAAAAAAGTGGATTATGTAAAACATTTTTATTAAATATTTCCGTCTGAGTGCCATGACAGTGAAGTATTTGGAGTAAGATCAGGAAGCCCAAGATCAGAAGGTTCAGGGGAAATGGTGAAATCATTGTGGGTTAATAATGTTGGAAGTTATGTTAATGTGAAACAATAATATGACAATTTCTTTCTAACGGTGTACAGCCCTAATTTATTGGTCTGCAGCTTCACTGAACTACAAACGCTGATTCTGTTGGCCTGGTTTGTAGATGCTATTTATACATCAGGGTCAGTTCATCTGCAAATCAGTTTCTATTGTGATTTTGAAACTCAATCCTTTACTTTTTGAAAAGAAAAGAGGCCGGTCAGTCGAGAAGAAAGAGTGGCGATGTGAGCGCAGCACACGACTTGAAACATGCACTTCACCTCGACGTTTGCTCTGCGCTTCAAAGACTGCACAAAGTTAGTTAATGTGCAACTGTGAATAAACAGTTTGAGTACACACAGAGACCCAAGTCTAACTCAGAGTTTAGGGTAGAAAATGGAGAAAATAGATCAGCATTAACTCATGTTCACAGTGACTGTGTGGCATAATTATAAAGGAATCAATCTGTAATACTAAGTCATGTTTTGCTGAACGTTAATTTCTCATATTTCTCGTTACTTTGACTGAGCTTTAGTATTGTTATTTGAATGATAAGTAAATGTAAAGTGTTTTCTTGGATACAAAGTGGATCTTTTCATACAAGCAGTTGCGTTTTAGTTAGAAATAAACCTGATTATCTTACAGGCCTGCTGCACTGACTCAAATTAAAAATAACATTGCCAGGGAGAGTCTGAAAACAAAGGAGGTTAATGTTATTTCATCTCCATCCTGCTTCCTGTCACAGAGCAGCAGCACCATCCTTGTTCATAGTTTAAACACATGCAGGCTAATGTGGGAAGTGGGACAGGCAGAAAGAAAGTACTGGGTTTGCTCTGGTGTCCTGTTTGTTGTTATTCAGTGCTTTTGTTATTTCAATGAACACTGTGCTAATCTCCTCATACTCTCTTACCCCCTTTGTTTATTTTTAGCTTCACCTCTATTATGGCAATCAGCATAATTCTGAAACGAGCCAAAGAGAGTTGAAGGGGACAAAATGGCAGCTTGGTGCAGATATTTCCTAAAGTCACTGCTGTGAAGAAATGCGTACTCTATTGAAGATTTCTACAATTTTTATTTTCATGTTTAAAGTTAATTATTATATCTGGCAACGATAACCTTTGTGAATATATGAGTTGTCAGTTTTCTTCTCTGTGGAAATTCTTTCTATCCAAATCAACTTTACTGAAGTGAGGCCTGCATGGCTTTAGACGACTTTCAGTTTTGTGATGATGATCTCACTGTTCTCCACTGATTTATATTTTCTCCATTTCTGCATAATGATTCTGATTGCAGTTCGCTGAAATTCCCAATTATCATCCAGGACTTTGTTGCCCATTTCAGGTAACAAAAGGTTTGGTTTTCATCTGCCCCTGAATTTCTTTAAGTTGGGACATGATGCATTTCTTTTTGAGATCCCTTCATGTTGTCAGACAGGTTCTGTTTTTAAGTGATTCAAACTTTACTTGCACGGTATGATAATACGACTGAAAAATGTATCACTACATAATGATTTCACATCAGTTGTTGATACTGATAATTATTTCTTTTTTTGTTTGAAACATCTGAAATAGTCCCAAATTGGAAACGTGATCTTTCCTCTTTTAACCAAAATTTCCTCTTGAGCTGTTCAACTCCACAGAGTTGTTTTTTATTTATAAGCAGTTTTGAGACATAGTGGTGAAACCTTAAAATGCTGCAGTGCCTGTCCCTCAACAGGTTGTTGCTAGGTAACCAAAACGTCAGTGAGTTGCTAGGTAACAAAAGAGTGATTGAATTAGTTGATTCTACCAATCTAGCTTAGCTGGCCGGGCAGATGAAGCCTTTCCTCTGTATGTCTCGCAGAATGCTGAGCGGTTCTGGATCAAAGTTTGGTTAAATTATTGAAAATTCAATCAGACATATTATCTATTGATATTGATCATGTCTATCGTGATATATATGTTGTTATGGATTTAGTGTCCGATCCTACTTGTACAACGAGCCAGGTTTGATTTGCCTTAAAAAAATGTAAAATTTTATTTTGTATTTTTCTCAGTTTATCTTTGTCCGATATTAAGATTAGTTTGATCATCTAAAATATTTAACTTTGACCAGGAAACAAAAACACAAGTCTGAAAAGAGCAAATGCTTTTTGTAATGGTAACCTTGAAGGAAGTTGTTGAAACATAAAAATGACAGAAACTGTATGTATGTCATACGAAGGCCTCATTTTGTTTCTGCCTAACATAAATTCTTCTTTGATGATCCAAAGACATGAAACTGATGCATGTTGGGCTGGGGATGTTGTCACCTCTTTAAATTAAAGAAGCAGCGATGAGGGCGGCTCTGGAGCCACTGCAGGAACTGGTCTGACTGGCCTGGACGCACTGAAGCAGGGAGGCGTCCGCCAACTTTTCTTCCTCTAGAATGTTTCCCTGCTCCTGCAGAACAAAAACAAGATGAACTGGCCATTGGTTTTTTTTGTTTGTTTTTTTTACACCTGTCACAGATAAGGAAATAAAGGAAAGCTTTCACGATGAGATGGTCTCACAGCAGCTGTAACTTTATCAGATTAGCTCAGATTTTGGATATTGATAAAGTTTCATAAAGTGCAAGTTGCACAAAGACATTTTAAATTAAACGCGTTTAAATAAATGTGATTCACTATTTTCTAGCAATATTGTTAGTCTTTTTGCTAAAATAAACTCGTGTCACCTGGTTAAGAACAGCTGACAGCAGAGGGCGTGTGTGTGTGTGTGTGTGTGTGTGTGTGTGTGTGTGTGTGTGTGTGTGTGTGTGTGTGTGTGTGTGTGTGTGTG
>CAEGAF010171882.1:0-12126 GCA_903067075.1 Micropoecilia bifurca
ATATATATATATATATATATATATATATATATATATATGACCAGAATCATTCATTCACATGTAGTAGTGCCCAAAGTGCTTGAAGCTCCACAAATCAAATCACAGCAGGAGACAAAGGGTTTGTAAGACATATTCAAAGTGCAAATAAATTCCTAGATTTGCAGTTTTGCCAAACTTGATTATATTTCAGGGCATCAGAATAAAGTGGTCATGTGACTATAAGGGCTTGCCACACTTCAGAAATTTTAATAAGTGTTAAATTGTACCTCCAGTTTGCTTCGTTTTCTTTTCCTTTTACTTGCACTTAACATGTCTGCACAGTTTTGTGTTGGTCCATAAGGATATCCATAAAAACACAGATGGAACTTATAGCTGACATGTTCTGTTTTTTTTGTTGTTTTTATGTGAAGGGTTTTGCCTGTTTCGAGAACGAGAGAGAAATGCTAATGCCAAGAAGAAGTCGGCTGATGGTACTAACCAATGGCTTGCTTTAAGCATAACAACCATAAAGCTGATCTGATGGGTTTTAAGAAATACAGCGTCCCTCAACATGTCAACACAGACGCTGGCAGGCTGAGATTTAACGAGAACACATAAAACTGACGCTTCACGTTTTACTCACAAGTCGCAGTCCCGCTGTGAGTTCATCCATTTTCTAAGATTACTCTGTTGTGCTTTGGGTTGTGACGTCTGGAGAAAATCCCAGCTGTCGCTGGTACGGGTGTGGCCCACTAGATGACCATGAAGAACATAACACAAAGCACAACGAGCACAACAACATTTCACATGGTAAACGAGACAAACACACCTTTTTTTCTCTTTCATTATGCTTTTTATTTGTTCTAAAATGATGGTTTCTCTGTTTTCTTGACGTTGCTCAACTCTGGTTGCGCTAACCACAATGTATTTCAAACATTTCTATCTCAGATCAGGGCGATTTCACTTCGACATTACTGTCAGCTTCACGTTTCATTATTAAACACACACGCCACTCATAGGTAGCCTCTTGTCTTTTTTTTTATTAGTGGGCTATGAAACATTTAAACTCTGCTGGATAAAGCGGGAGGTTGTTCGTTTCTCCTTTTGGACCATGTTAAAGAATTAAAAGCTTAGATGTCAAAAAGCTTATCCTTTCAGAAGATTCTCCAGCTGTTAATCCTAGCATGTAATTGTTTCTTTTCCTTATCAGCACATTTTCACCAGCAAACTGATAAATCTATGCTTATGGATTCAAATGTCAGCCTCACACAGCCTGCTTTTGCTCTTCATTTATTTCAAATTAACTTGTTATTTTTATCCTGTGGGGGGTGTTCAATTCCTTGTCTCTCTCTGATTTCTGTTTAATGTGCACTATGGATTTGTCTTAATCAAATCGTCATTCACCATGAAAGTGACTGTTTTGGTAATAGCTATGCCTCTGAAATGTAGATACACCTTGCACCCATTTTGATTGACTGAGCAGACGGATACATTATTATTTTTTTTTTTTAGTCCTTCCTTGTATCAATATTGCCTGGGGGTTTAAAGCATAAATGCTTCCAAGTTGGTGCTGAGGAGTATGTCGTCTTGGGGTTTTAAAAGCTAGAAATCCACATTATTGCACTGTTTCTTGTAGTTTTTCATTTAGTTCCTCTGAGGTTAAGAGAGCCCTTTTTTAAGCTCCATCTTTCATACTCTGAATTTTTCACTAACTGGGGCATAGGAACTTCTTTTGGTTCAGTTGGGTGGACTTTATATAAGAATGTATAGGTGGAAGGTGGAAGATCAAATAAACTGGCTTAGGAGTATCAATTTATTTGTGGACATTAGGTATCTCTGTGTGAGAACGCCGAAATATATTGGCCTTGAGGCTTGTTGAAAAATGCAGCCGTTTCTAAGGAAAACAGGTTAAGGCATTCATATTTCATTTTTCTTCACATGCGTGCATTACATCAGTATTTTTCAGCCCTGCTCCTCGAGCCACACTGCCTTGCATGTTTTGGATGCTTCCCTGCCGCAACAAACCCGATTCAGATGATTGTAATTCAGCAAAAGCCTGTTAATCAGCCATCAATTGAAATCAGGTGTGCCGAAGCAGAGAAAAATGCAAAACACGCAGGATGGTGTGTCTTGAGGGCCACGGTTGGGAAACACTGCATTGGATTACGTATTCAGCAATCAATACTGATTTAATAACAGAGGATGGTACTAAGGAGCTACCATTGTTTTGGGTAATGGAGTCAGATTGAAAGTATGTGACTTAAAAGTATGGAGTGCCTGGTTGTCTTGCAGTGTCAGAACAGATTTGCTCCTCAAAGGAGAGAGTGGGAGATTCCTTACACGATTAACTTTATTGACAAATCACATCGCCTTTAAGCGATCAAGTGTTTAATTATTAAAAGTTAAAAAGAAGTCAGGGAAACGGCAACTGCAATCACAACCACAATGGGGGGAAAAAATAACAAAAATGAAATAAATCAAAATAGGAAATGTAAATAAAAGCTCACGAAACCACAGAACAGTCGACCAACGCTTCATTTCCCCACATAGGAGACGAAGGTCACGCCCTTCAATGTGAACAATGATCGCTCACTGCAGGCATCAGCAGGGCAGAGTTTATTCAAAACCTGTGAAAGGTTATGACCCACAAAACATGGGATAAATTCATCTCCGGTAAATGCAAAACAAATGCAAAAACATTGGATGCAAGGACACTTACGAACTTTTAAAAAAATTAAAGGTGCATCAGTTATTTTGAAACACACAAACATTTCCACTCAACTCTCAGGTGACTCTTCCTCCTCTTTGACTAAGTATCCTACTATTACCTTAAAGAATTTCCCCGCACACTCCACCGCATTAAATTGTTGTTCCCATGCCCCTGTCCCACTCCTCCCCCCCCTGACACCTCTTCTGGGTCGGGATGTCCGGCTCCACCTCCTCGATGGCCCTCTCTGCACTGCGACACTCCAGAATTTCCTTTGCCTGCTGCTTGACTGCTAATCGGGATTGGTGGGGAGGAACGAATGGCTGCGAGACATGGTTTTCCTCTTGAGCCCATAGAACTAGGCCAAGGTCACTCGTATCACTCTTTCGCTGCCACTGCCCACAGCCAGCGGCAACAAAGCGAGAGTGAGGGGCGTAGGACTTAAAGGAAAGAAAGATAAGACATGCAGCTGAGCTCTGCTCTGCAGTCAAATGAGGTCTTGTGAACTGAAGAAAACACTAGTCAATAGCAACCCTGTGGTTCATTTTATTTCTCAAATTAGCAATTAGATGGAAGGCACCGAAATATTATCATCTTATGAAATGCCTATTTACCCTTTTTGATGAAATATTCAGGCATGTCACCATGCGCGAGAGTGAGCCCATAGGTAGCCTATTTTCTGCTCTCTCCTTGATCAACACTCATCAATAATTCACTCACGGCCCATTAGTTTTGTGAGAAATGCCAGAGAGCAACTTAAACTCGTCAGGAATTAATTTCTTACTTGCTGTGTGCCGAGACATATGGCATGGAAACTGGTCTCATTGTGTGTTTAGAGAGGCTTCACTGAGCAGAATAGTTACACCGTACACTTAAAAGGAAAGACGGCTGGCAGTTAACCTTGAGGCAATATTTATATCAATTCCAGTCCAGATCTACATTCGATTGTTTGTATTGAGCGACCGGAGAGGTTCACCTCCCTCCTGTCCGATCAAACGCATTTGAAAGAAGGGTCTTCTTGGATGGCAAGCAAGGGATTGTTCTGACGTAAAAGCATTCAGTGGCCCATTTCCTCTCCGTGCACACATTGTGTTTTATTATGGAATAAGTAGATGGAGACAGGAATGAGGATCTCTGTCTCCAAAAGCACAGAGCGTTGACATCAACAAGATTGTTCTTGTTTCGGCTCATTGGTCTTGCTGTAATTTGCTCTCCCGGGCATTGCCCCCCCCCCCCCACACCTCCCTTCGTCTCCGACACATGATGGTGCTTCAGGAATCACGGCTGGTATTCAAACCGGTGTTCACACATTTGACATTCGACGTCAAGAGCCTGGAGACTTTGCTGGATCACTTGGCAAAAAGCAAGCGTGATCTTAAAAATGCAGCACAGCAGTGGAAGCTGTCACGTACCTGCACCAGAACGAGGCCTGTGGTCAAACACAAATTTAATGATATTTGGTCGAGTGCCTGGTTGTAGACATCAGCTATTTTATGAATTCTTGCCACAGGCAAGTGTCTCTGCCAGCCCTTTTTTTCAGCCCTTTATTCTAAACCTCGTCCCTCTAACATAATCTGACTCTTTGTGTACAAAGTGTCAACTTTCAGGTTACCTTTCTAAGTATTCATGCAAACAAAATAGTGTTTCATTAGGTCTTTTTACAGGTTACACAATGTTCTTATTGTAAAAGAAAAAAAATGGTTTTGGGTATGCCTGACTGGGTAGAAAGTATTCAAAAGTTAGCAGCTTAGTGTGGCATGGTCACGGTCGGTGTCAGGTTCTCTGAAAAATTCATTTTCTCGGTTCAATTCGAAGCAAAAGTAACATTTAATTTTAAGCACAATTTTTACGTCTTTTAACACAACATTTGCTGTGTCTGTTGGAACTTAATATGGATGTAATTAGCTGAGAAAAGCACAGTTTGTTTTCACTGTGATGGTGGTACTTTTCAACAGCTTGTTTCAAGATGCTATAAGAAAAGGAAGCAGATTTAATTTACTGCATACCTGGTATCTATCACAGACCTAAAAATTCACAGGTGGATCTTCAACGTGTAGCGTTCTTGTGCCGTCTATCACTCTTAAGAGAAAGAACTTTCTCGTTCACATCTTGAGTCTATTTGTTTAATTTTGCCTCATGATGATGACAGTTCTAATTAAATGTAATGGACGGTGCGTTTGTCTTGCAACATTTGAAGCTGTGCTGACTCAGTGTGGGCACAAATTGTAACCAGAGTGAGAAATAAGCACAGTGAATCCAAGTAAGTGGCTGCACTTGGCGGGAGCTCGAGTAACCGCAGAAAGGAGATGCTGACATTTCATAAAAGACACTTGCTCCATCTGTTGCAACGCAGACAAATGTCAAGAGATGAGAGAGGTGTTGGCATAGGCTTGGAGGCCTTGTAGTCTAGAGGGTGAAAAAAAAATCAAAGCTTGGAAAAATAACATGCAGTCTTCTTTATTGGAATGTTGAGGATTTACCACAACACATAAATTAAAATGGAGGGCATCAAGGTATTTTTACTTCGACCTTGATTAAATAATATTCTTAGAATTGCCAAGAGAGTAAATTCCTCAAATTAATTCTAAATCAGAAAATGTTTGCTTGAATCGACTTGTAGTGATGCTGGATTCAGCTGTAAACCGCTGCTTCCTTTGAGCGGTACATGATCTTTCCTGACATTTCCCACTGTGTCCTTCAGCGGCTCATGCAGACAGATTTGACAGATACGACGAGACTGAAGACAACAGAAAGGCATCAGATGGACATGACATTGTGAAGGACTTCATAGTCAGAGCGCAGCTGAGACAGGTAAGAAGAACGACATCAAAGGTTGGTGATGAGGTTTAGAAGAAGATGCAGTGTGCTTCATGTACAGAAAAAAAAATGCAAATATGTGTGTCAGTTTGCCCAAAACTAATTACAGAAGAGAATCCACATTTTGGATCTTTGTCTAAAAGAAGGAAGAAAAGAGGGAAGGCATCAAGGTGAAGAGAGGTTAGAAACCCAAACTCTGGTGTCCGTGATGCAGCATAAACGTCCTGATCATCCATCTTTTATTTTGACTTCTCTAGGCATCTATGGGGTTCGTGAAAAAGGTGGTTTAAATGAAAAATGCAGAATGGAAACTAAAGAATGGAGTTGTTCATCCCCCAATAGTCAACCCAATTATAGGGACAAATTCAATAACACACATTCCAATTTCATCCTAGTCAAGTCCATTTTACTATGCCTATTAGTAAAGTTTATATATATATATATATTTGTGGATGCCTCACTAATTGCTTCAAGGACTTTGCATAAAATCCTCCTCTTCCTGAATGAGTATGTGGTGGCAGTGAACCATCAAATACATATAGTTGTTTACTTTACAGCCGTCCCTCATACTAATCATGCGTGTGTCAAGAGTGAAAAGGAAAGACCTTTTTTAAGAGAGAGAAACTTTCAGCAAGACAGAACTTGGTGTAAGGAGCCGTCTGCGCCCAAAAACAAGGCAGCGCCGCTGACCCAGGAATGCCTTTTAATGTTACAATTGGAAAATATATCATTAGGAGAAGTTATGTGGATATATTGTGTACACTAAAAATAATCTAGAGCACCCAATTTGTTTTAACGAAAGAAGATTGAAGTTCTATGATGATTTCACCTATGGGAAAAAAAGCTTAAAATAAATGAAGAGCACAAAAAGTGAGTCACTGTACACTTCTGAACCTGAAGTATTTCCATAACAATGAGTTATAGTTGGTTAAGTATCAGTAATTACATCATGTGTGGCAAACCCCCTCTTTATAATTGTTAGAAAACAAAAACAAGCTTTTTTACTGTTTTTTTTGTTGTTTTTTTGAAGGGTGGTCTTGATAATGAGGTGCTAGAACAGGAACGTGATCACAACCTCGACAAAACATACTGCCTTTGAAGACACACACTCCCATCACTTAGACTGGTTCAGGCGTGAAGCTGGTGAACAGCTTGCAGGGCTCCTGCAGGGTGGGATTTCACAGCCTCCCTTCGTGCTGTTTTGTTTTTGAAAATACAGCTGTCAAATGGGCTAGAGGAAGACTCGCCAGATCACAAAGAAGGCAGCAATCAGTTTCATTTTGCTAGTGCATGCAGGTCTAATCCATTTCTGCCACTGGTGAAAATGCCAGAGTAATCTGATCTCAAATGGAGCTGATTATTTCTAGGTTTACCCAGGACATGTTTAGTGGAGAGAATGGTATTTTGATTAGATGAGACACAAAAGTGGCGTGTTTCTCGAAACAACTTTTGGCGATAACGCTAATGAAGCTGCAACCTGACAAAAGAAATAAATTACTTTTTTTTTTTTTGCTGGAGTCCAAGAAACTAAAATCTAAACATGAGTGAAAAATAATCACATTTTATCAGCAAGTCTATGCTTGAGTGATGCCGTTTTTCCGGCGGGAATATTACTCATGGATCTCGACTCATGAATCTTCCTGATTTGACATGAACTTTTAAACAAGCAAGTCCTTGAGCTAGACCACAGACATGCGACGGCTTTTGAGTTAATTAGCGCCATGCATCATACGTCCTTTACTCCACCTACTTGTGGCTGCAGCCACGCATTAATTGGGTCAGAGAATGACTTTGTGCTGGCAGGATGTCATAATAACCGTTTTCATAATCGTCATGATCGAGCTTCCAAAACGGGAGTCGGAGCGCTCGTGCGTGTGCAGTTACCAGTAAAGAGCCGCAGTTCTGGGCTGTTAAGCCACAGGTTGCAAAAGTCCTTTATGACGGAAGATTTTTGCACTAATTCACATGAAAACAAAAACGAGCGCCGCGTGAGGAGACATTAAACTGAAGTAGTTTCTCACACATGCAAGCCAACCACAAACACGAGTCTGAATGACTCCGTGCTAATGCGCTCTGTCGTAATTAGTGGACAGATGCAATGTTATTCCCTTTGACTTCTATGCATGAAAGGCATTAAAAATACTACCATTAACATCATTACCACCATGAAAACAGATCAACAAGTCATGTTGAATTAGGGCTAATGTGCCAGGCGTCAGGGCACCCGGCTGAAATGCCAGCATGCTGTTCTCCACTGAGTCTTGCAGGAGGTCTAATCTCGCTGCCCACTCACAACCCTGAAACACTTGCTGTTGTCACAGAAATGGATCTGCCTTTACTGATGTGCTCAGCTCTTTTGTGCATGTATGCGTGTATTTGTGTGTGTGTGTTTTCTTAAATTGGATTAATTGAAGTAATGGGAGGTTGTCTCACCCTCCCTGCCACGCTTTTTATCTCACACTAATTGCTCTCCTCTTCCCTGCCTTTATCCGTCGCTCCACCTTCACGCAGTATTTGTGTATGTTATCTCCTTCTTCTGCTCTCTCTGTTAAACTTCTACACAGAGAAAATGTCCAACTTTCTCCTGTGTTTTCACTGTTTGTTACCTCTACGCTCTGCACAATAAGCCATCGTGGAAGTTAACAGTTTGTAGTAAAACCGCCCATCGGAAGAGGAATTTGTGAAACTTGTTTCCATGGTGAATGTGCAGATGAACCAAAAAACAAGTTGTTTTTTTGTTGTAGTTTTTCTTAGAGTAAATTATTTTTAACCATGCAGTCAGATGTCACGGTGAAAAGCAAAACTTCAGAAAATACACTGGGATCAATCATCTACTTCTGCTGATGAACGCAGATCGTCTACTTGACTTATTGATGAACGATTGTTCCAGTGAAAATAACACGCGAGGATCAGCATAATGCGAGTTGAAGAGTTTGAGGATGAGGCGCTGAGGAGACACTTGATGAATGAGGTCTGCGAAGGTTTGTGAGAGTTTGTGTGCTGTTTGTGTGTGACGGGAATCGATGAAGGAACCTGAAATTCACTTAGTGTTTGGATTTTATCACAATGTCTTGTTGTGAGAGAGGAATGCAACTGAAACTACAGAGAAATGCAATCACAAGGTCTTTTCTTTTCCGAAGAATTACTTGCCAATAAGACCTTGAAAAAGACAAGTGACCAGCGTATATTTAACAACCCAAACGAACGGAAGAGACATACACTCACCACCTACTAAATTAGGTACACCTGTTCAATTGCTTGTTGATAACTAGCAAGCTGGTCAAACAAATGAGAGTGACTCTCTGCGCCTTTTGGCATCTAGATTTGGTGAAGATGCACCTAATTTGGATGTTGGCGCCCGGCAGGCTCAGCCGCGTATCTCAGAAACTGGTTATCTGCTTGGATCTTTTCACACAACCATATTGTTGTGTTAACTGAAATCCCACGATGATGAGTTTAGAGGTCAGCGTAGGACGGGCGGACTGGTTTCAAATGGCAGCAAGTCACGAGACACTCAAATAACTTCTTGCAAAGTCGGTCTTAAATTCACCAGGCATTAAGCACATGGTGCCATTGCTGATGGTAAAGAATATGAAACTGGGCTTCCAGTTTCAGCAGAGTCATCCATTGGTGGGCCATGACAGACTGACAAAACCTTTCCCAGACCAATGAATCTCATTCAGATGGTCGAGTAGAGATTTGGCATAAAGAGCAATAAAGGCATGTATCAATAATACCTTGTTTCAGTGATTCTGGCAGGTGGTGGTATTCATCTCAAATTGGTTTTCCAATTATGGCAATGAGTTCAGTGTGCAACAATTGTCCCCACAGTGACAATATCTTAGTGTAATAGCGTTCCTTTGGAATGTAGTTGAGCGGAAGATTCCGATTAAGGACGTTCAGGCGACAATCTCCGACAACTGCGTGACGCTACCATGTAAACGTGGACCAAAATCTCAGAGGAATGTTTCCAACGCCTTGTCATAAAGATTAAAGAAACAAAAGGGCATCCAACCTCAGTACCAGCAAGGTATTACTATTAAATTGACAAGCGGGAAGAAAAGGATGATTATATTGTCGACTGCAAAGAGTTGTGATGTAGAAATAAGAAACAAAAATCGGAAAAGTTGCTTACATATGCAAAAGGGGGCAGTCAGAAGGTGCTGATGGAAATGGCTTGTGCTCATCATGGTAGAACTGGGACACCTGCTCTCACTTGTTTAATTTAAAATTGTTATCATGCACATACTTTTTCGTGTGGGTTGCTACAGGAGTTTCTTTTTGTTTATGGATGCTCGGAAATGAAGAATTTGTTCCAGTATCGATATTTGTTCCAGCAATAAATGTTATTTAGTAATATTTTATGTATGCCCTTGCCCTTTCAACACTGTGGGGTAAAAAAAACACCATATGATGACTTTGCTTCCCTGCTTCAGTTATCCAACCCACAATCCTGTGCTATGTTATGGTCACATACCCAAACAAATACCACATGGCCAGACTCCTCCTCTCCCCCTTCTGAAATTCAACACAAGTGGCAACAAGATGTGCATATTTTAGATTTTATTAAAGGTGTGATAAAGCAGGTACAAAATAAGAATAGATTAAAATGAGTATAATTTGATCTTGTATGTGATTCTGGTAACTTCTGCATAGAAATTCCGTTCGATCATTTTTCCTTCTATTTCAAATACAGCATGTTGTGCTTTGTCACAGCATGTTGTGCTTTGAAACCAAACAAATGTGATAAGATGAATTAACTTTATGCTTTATTATTATAATACCTTTTAATTAAGCCCACATTTCTGTATTAAAAATGTTTTTACTGCTCTGATGTAATAATCAAATTTTAGATGACATGATTTTGTTAGTTGTAAGTAGAAAATCATCACAATTAGCAGAAGTAAAGGCTTTCAAACATCCATCTGTATGAATAATCCATTTAATGAGTTTCACTTCGTGATAAAGTTCCTAAAATACAGTAAATTGACTCTTCAATAATACTTTAATTTATTGAATGTGCTTGTAAACCCTTTAATTGCAGTTTGTATATATAAAAACAACAGCTCATGTAACTGCCATAGATTGCCAGCCTAGTCGGTCTCACATAAGCATTATGCATGCTGCATGGGGCCTTTATGGAGCATGGACCCTAATTAACTAGATCACTGGTAGGTAATCTGGTTAAAATAGAAACTCTGCTCTGTGGGTAACCAATGGAAGCAGATCAAAGGTCCAGGGGCAGTTAAATGTTTGCATGTGGTATACGACCTGCAGGAGGAACAAGGAACCTAACAAAAGAGAACCATCAAACTCAAATTAGTTATGTTTGCATCTCTTGTCTCTTAGTTAAAGGCTTGTGATTTTTAAAATCCAATTTTTCTTCCAATTTATACCCCAGACTGTGAAGCAGATTTATATTCCCACGTTCTGACACCCTCTGATAGGAAGAAGTGAGTTATAGTTAATGACTGAGGAGACTCCTGCTGGCCAGAGGCTCCATAAATCCTGCACTGGGCCATGTCACCACTGCCCACACAAGTCCGCTCTTGCTTATTAATAGTAATTTGCCCACCTTGTGTTTGATGCAGTGCGGCTCTGGCTGGCCAGTCCACTGCAGGCCGCTCCCCTCTGTATTTCACTCAAGGTTCATTGTTGCCTTCTGAAAGCAGCAGAGCGGTTTGAGGGCTACACTGACACCTGCTGGTTACCAACTCAGCCCCACCAGTTGATTAATCTGTTTCCCCATTAACCCGTGCAATGATCCACGCTCTGAATTGATGATATAAATGTAACATGGCTCACACTGCACACCACAGCGGATGTATTCATATGATAATTTGACCATTAGCCTATGACTTTAGACAAATGGAGCCCCATTATGGAGGAGAGAGGGGGGGGGGCGGGGGGCGGGGGAGCTGAGCCTCCAAGAGTGGTTTCAAATTTCACCCCAAGATATTAAATCATGCCCCACTTTTGGTTATTTGTCTTTGAAAAACCAGCATCGCTTTTAATAAATCGCAAGTTTGAGGTAGAGTGATTCCCAGTACTGGTAGTAATTTATTTTTCAAACTTAAAAAAGGAGAGAGAAAAGACAAATGGCTTCTCTCTGAACATGGTACCTGTTCAAAGTTAAGTTTTCCTTTTCTTCTAAAACATTGTCCCTAGGCAACCTCTTCACTGTCGGCTGGAGTCATATTAATAGTTGAGAAAATGCAATATTAATGTGTGTACATGAGTGTGTGTGCTGTTTGATTCCTAGACTGGCAAGGTAAGTATGCAGGTAGTTTAGAGCTATTTCCCCCCTGGGGCCTCTTCATTGCTACATTTGATTTTTCACTCCCCCATCATCTCTTTAAGCACTCATTTTCTCTCTCTCTCCTCATACATTTGTGCACACACACACACACACACACACACACACAGTCTTGCGCTGCTATCTAAGTGGGACTTTCCATTGACTTCCATTCATTTCTAAAGCCTAAACCTAACCTAACCCTAACCCTTTTCCTAACCCTAACCATCACATACCCTAACAAAAACTCAATTCACACCTTAGTCCTAACTCTGACCCCTGACCCTAAAACAGGGTTTCTCCAAGAGGGGACCAGGCTTAGGTCCCC
>CAEGAF010171883.1:0-22393 GCA_903067075.1 Micropoecilia bifurca
GTGATATGCACTTATACTTGGGGCAGAACAGAAAAAGCTGGATTCAAGTTTAAGAAAGTACTTCTCCTCTCTCTTCTTTGAAAAGAAACTCCCAACGACTCTGTATTCAGCGACACTTGCGCAGTCGCGTCTTAAACCGTGACGGTAACAAAGCTGACAGCTGAGAAAGCGTGATTCCCAGCAAACCACAATGACCTTTGGCTTTTATGTGCGAGACGCTCAAAGAAGCAAGAAGCAGATAAAGACAGCAAACCTCATTCAAAGAAATTCAGCAGCCGTGTTTAGTGTACTTTACCCAGAGCGTCACCGCATAGCGCAGAAGCAGACAGCCGGTCTGATGTGCAGCCGTCACATTCCTAGGAACTAAGGAGCCTCCTATGACTCCTTTCAGCTCAGATAAAGTCCTTCAGGAAGAAATACAAACTGAATAAAACAAAATCCATGAGCGCAGACAAAGTCAGGAGCAGACTGGAGAGAATTGACCCTGCCCAGTTAGCTGACGATTTGTCAAAAAAGTCAGCCCAGCTCCTGGGCTGTCTGACCCTCGTCTTTGTTGATGGCCTTGTTTTTCTGGGAACTCCCTAGGAACTGGAGCTGGTAGAGGAGAGAGAGAGTCGGCTGTAGTGGCGCTGGGGAGAGCAGGGGAGGTGACTGGTTTGTGTCCAAGCGAAGGAAGTCACCAGCTGGGAGAGAGCAAAGCTGAGGCCTCTCTCCTTTCAAGGAGACTGACAGCTGGATGAGAACATAGCACAAGTTCCCTTCTCTTTTCCTTTCTACTTTTCCTTTTCCTGTTTTGTGTCAGGGTCTTTAGAAGAATCTCCCTTCCCCACGCCACATCGTACGGCCCGTGGGCTGGAGTTGGCTGAACTCCTCAGTGTGCGCTTCCGTTGCCTCGCCTCTCGTGACACAAACTCTACCCGCGACACGTAAGAGCTATAAATATGGCTGCTGCCTGCAAAAGAGTAGGAAGAGATGACGCTCCAATTTACATTCCTGCAGTGTGAACATTCCCTTCCTGCTCGCCACCTCCTGCTTTCAGAAAAAGGGAGATGACTGCTTACAAACTCCACATCCGGGTTTGAAAGTTTGTTAGTTGTTTTCCAGGTTTCTGTTGAAGCCATCTCAAAAAGCTAGCTTAGTTCACTTCATGCTCTTTTTTTTGGTTAGCACTGAGGATGAACCATGTCTGTTTTGGCTGCTGTTGGAACCAAAGGGGGAAAGAAATGCCTTGTTGTTGTATAGCAAAGGAATTGCAGTTTTTAACAGTTTAACTTTAAGATGGCAAAAAATATTACAATTATAAACGGTCTTGTGTTGGTCTATCACATGAAATACCATCAAATTCACAGAAATCCGTAGCCGTAATTTGACAAGATTTGGAGAATTTCAGGTGTATGGAACCATCTAAAAAAGTAAAGAGGAAATAGAAAGTTTCATGGTACACTAAGAAAATCTCAACAAAAGGAAATGCATACGAAAAGCAGCAAAATCTCAGACTTCACATTTTTTATTGACATGACCGTATGACAACAAGCCATTCTGGGCTTGAAGACCAAAGCAAATATAAGAATGTGTTTACGGTTTCGTAAGTCTTTTAAAGCAGCTTTTTAAAAAAGCGGGACGCTACCGACATCATAAAAACCGATTTTGAAACACAATGCTCCACCTTATTATTTCCTTAGTTTTTGCAATAAACAGCCATTGATGTCCAGATGCCCCTTTGCACGCTCATACGCACATGACAGCAAACAGACTTACTCTGCAGATTAAATTTCATAGCGCCTAAAGGGAGCCTTGTTTGAACAAACCCAGCCTGGCGAGTGCATTCACGGCGAACTATTGCATTAAACCCCATTAGAAATGAATCACCTGGCTTCAAGAACGACAAGGGAAAATTCATTTCCAAGAATTCATTATATTTCATGACAGGAAAAGGTCAATCCTCGACCCTTCTTTTCACTCTACCAAAATAACATAATGCAACACAACCTGAAAGGGGCATAATGATGTCAGCACTGTTATTATGTAGTAATACTATGACCTGGTTACCTTTAACACCCACAAAGAAACCATTTATTCTTTCTTAATGAGATCGCTGTCTACATGTTTGTATTTGAGGAGTGAAAATAGGAAAACTTAAGAGACTTTGACAGATGCGATAGTTGGCGATGTGAGGTGCGGATATTAAGCTATTAAAACAATCACACCAGCATCGAACCGCTGTCGTCAGGGGAAACATATGTTTGAGCCGCTTCTATATAAGTGCACTCTGGTTCTCACGCAACAGTAATTGTCAATCATGCACATCTGTGTGCATCTGTTCATAAAACACAGCCAGACAGCTGGGTAGAGAAACTGCTCTAAGTTAGCGGAGGAGCATTCAGGCAAAGTCTGGAGTTGTCATTTAACAATTCTTTAAAAAAAAAAAAAGAGGACAAATATTTAAAGAGTAATAGAACAAAATACACAACAAGGCATCTATTAAACTTCTTTAATGGATGTTGCAATGGCAAGCATGCACCCAAGGCAAAGCAGGATTCAATTTATTCAAACCATTATATCCCACAGAAGAACTACTGGAAATGGAAAGCACAGGCCTTGGCAGTGTATTAATTTACATTTATGATAAGACAGTTTTGCTGGAGGTTTGCGCTTATACAAAAATAATGGACAACCCCCAGCAACAGAAACTTAAGTATTCATCATGGCCTTATGTGGCGTAAATGCCATAACACCAGAAAGTGTATATGCGTGCGTGTATGTGTGTGTGTGCGTGCGTATGTGTGGGTGCGTGTGTGTGTGTGTGTGTGCTGACCGTGCAAGCTATCCTCTGGGAGGTCCACATCCAGCATGAGATCATTATCGTCCAAATCTCCAGTTCCCAGAGGGTCCAGGTTGTTCAAGATGTCCTGTGAATCACAAAATTCTAGGTAATACTTCCATATAGTATTGCACAACACAGCAGAGACATTGTGAGTACAATTTTACTACTTTGCAAAAGGAAGCTGCAGCAAAGGTAAAGTGACAAATGGCAGACAAAATACTAAGTCTTTCGGTGCAAATATACGGCTCACAGTCCTCAGGAATTTTCACCGGACAACTATGATGCAAGTCTTTTGTCCTGCCACATTCCAAAAGTACTATATTGAATTAAGATGTTATGGCTATAAAGGCTATTGGAGTAAAATGAATTCATTATCAATGTGGGTACATTGAGGTAATAAAGGGATGGACATGCTGAATAACAACACTCAGGAAGGCTGAGGAGTTTAAAAATACTCAATTGGCCCAAAACTGGGCCAATTAAATATCCCCAGTAGCCATTTCACCATCAATGAACTGATCAGGTAAGATGAATCCAAGATTTCAGGTTCACACCAACGTCTGACAATCTGAATGTCTCAGCTCAAATTTAGAGAAATCCGATCATGTATCGTTTTTCTAATCTCATGTTATCATATTTTGGGAGCTCGTGAGAGTTGTTTCCAAAGTTTCCAGGTTGTAGCTGACCGAATTGCTAACCAGTGGGGTCTTCTTCTGCTGCTTCAATGTCTGATACATTATTGGTCCAGAGATGATATTCTGCATAAATGGTTTAAGCATATGGCTGACTCTGTTATCTCCAACCATTCATCAATGTGCTTTGATGACTGACGAAAACGGGGATCTTTGGCCGTAAACCTGCTGCCACTCAAGGATACTTACCATGTTTCTGGACCATTTTCTGTAAACCTGAAATGGTTGTGCAGGAAAATCACAGAGGACCAGCAGTTTCTGGAAGTCTTAGATCACCACATTTGGGTCCAAAAACCATGACATGTGGTTGTTGGACCACATGTCATGTCAAAGTACTTCAATTCTCTTTGCTATTAATTCTGGTGCTCAGTTTTAATGCGTCTTCAACTCATCTGGAAGCTTTTAAATGCAGCTACATGATTCCTGTTTAATCATTTGGGTTAACAGGAAATTAAATAGATGTACATTGAAGGTGTATGAAATACATTTTTCTTCTTTTTCAAAGTAGGTTGGGTGTAGTTGACGTCACAACTGATAATAATAGGAAGTTATTTGAACACAACCAAATGCCTTTCCACTCCTAAAATTAGCTAATTAGCAAACATTTATGCATATTGTCAAGACTCCCCTTTTTAAAATAGCATTCTCACATATAGTTTTCTGAATATCAAGATATTTATGACAGTACAGGTTTTCAAAAAAAAATCACCCAATTATGAATGATAATGCACTCGACTTTGAAAAGCCAACAAAAACACTTCTCATATCAGCTTCAAATTATGCAGCAGTCTGACTTGCTTTCAAAATAAAGCACCTCAAAGGCAGAGAAAAGAATCAATAGTTCAAAGCTTTACTTATTATTTTTTCATGACTTTTTTTTTTGGTCTTTGAAATTAAATAGCCCCGGCTTTGACAAGAACATACAACTGCAAAATTAGAAATTATTGAATTTCTTGTGTGTGTTTCACAATAAGTGACTGGTTTAGAGTTTTCAGACATTATGATGAAAAAAAGATGACTCCACCGTCTTCCAAATAGTGTGAGAGAAAATGTGGGTGGAATTTTTGCATCCATGTGGAACAAGACAGATCTCATCCGTTTCATTCCCTTTCCTTCTTATTCCATGTTTTATGTCTTCCCCTTTACCTTAACCTTGTTGCTATGACCAGTTTTGCTCCTGTCTTTGAGATAAAACCTCAATTTTAGGTCAAACTTAATTTCTCCTCCATTTAAATTAGCATAACATCAGGTGCTAACAATAAGGACATAATTCCTCTGCATTTTTAATTGTTTTAAGAGTATTGCCCTGTTAAAACTTCTGACGTTCAGTTTGATTTGGTCATGAGACTGAAAAAGCTGACTAAGGAGAATGATGTAGCAGTTTATGGGCTTGGTAAGGAATTTGTAGAGATGTTACAAGAGTGGAATGAGACAATAAACTGTAGATATTATGTCTTACAAGTAGAGAAAACTCAAAAGAAAAAAAAATCTGCCAACACATCCAGATCTGGCTGCTCGAGAAGGTTTTTCCTAAAAGCAGAACTCAAAACGCCTAAAGAAGTACAAGTGAAATGTAATCAAGTGACCTGTCACAGGCCTTTGCTGCTGCTGATTTTGAAAGTGCATGCCTGTACAAACAGACAGAGCTAACATGGGAAATATGCAACCTTTCCTCACTAAAAATACCACAAACAGCTGATCGGACCTGGCCAAAAAACAAGGCTTCCCGAATAATTTTCTTTTAACAGAAGTCTAAAACTAAATTAATTGGACACAAAGCTACTAGAATTAGTAAAGTCTGTCTGTCCCATTAACAATGGACACCTTCATAGATTTGACTTTGTATGATTGCAAATTGTATTTTCTTTTATAACTGAATGTGTTCAAGGTGTGTTTCTACCAGATCTTGGTAATATGGGTAAAATACTACTTCCTAACAAATAAACATAAAAAAAATTATTGTTTATTTCTTTGGTTACAAAAATGTATGTTCAAGTTTAAAAAAAATGCAAGAGAACATTTGAATTATTTCAGTATTTGCTACAAGATATCCACAGAAATATAGGTGAGTGTTATTACATACAGTTTGCCAAGCTACTTGCTTGGCAAACTGCTTGCTTGGCTTGCTTGGCTTTGAACAAAAATATGAAATAAACAAAAGTGTCAAATCTTTAAACTGACAACAGACTTTAATTGAATCGTCCAACATGGCTTCGAACCAGTTTAGTGACACTAAAAACCCACAGCTGAACCTTAAGATACATCAGTAAGATACAAATTCTACTTTATAGTACAGTCCTCTGATTTTCACTGAGCACTGCGGTACAAAGTATAATGCAAATTAAAATATGACAAATTTTAGTACATGAAGCACTAAGGATGGTACAGTTAGTTTGTGCAGAAAGCTCAGTAAATAAATAAAATGGATATGTTTTTTTCGTTGAAAATTAATCTCAAACTCTTCTTGCATACATAACCACACACTATAACTGTGACAGTGACAAAGTTCCAACTGAAATTGTATCCAATTATATCTTTGTGTAGTTTGAATGTCACCTTCAGTATCTATCACTTTTATTTTGTAAAATATGCTTCTTGGCCATGTAAACAAACCTTCTGATCCACTGGGAGAGTTTCAGTCCAAAGGTCTGCAGTGTGGACACCAAACGCTTAAAAATCCAAGTGCAACCTCAGCCACTGCAGAACTGTAAAAGATGAGGATGTCCAGGAGAAGCTTTTCATCCCAACAGGCTAAACTAGAGTTTGGGGAACATAATAATGGAAACAAAAGCATCCTGCTCTCAACCCATCCGAAAAGCTCAAGTTAAACGGAGGTTATGTGTCTATCAATCAATACGCACACAAAAGAAATATTGACAGAGTGTTTCTCAGACATTTCAATCTTGTTTTCTATGGTCTGGCACTGGAAAGGCCTATTTCACAATTAATTAACGATTACTTTCTGAAGAAGTCTCAGACATGCATTCAAAATTCTCGCAATGTAAAATACTCGCTATTCTTAGTGGGAGTGAAAACGACCAAAATAAAGCATAGACGATCTATGTCTTATGTGGTAGCCGTCCGTCCATCTCACAAGTATAAAACTTTTCTTCTCTGTCTTTGGAGTCATTGGTGGCCTTTGTGAAGAGAGCATCATCTGCCCCAGTCCTTTCCACATGTCCCTGTAAGCCACTTACCAAACCAATTATGCAGAACAAAACATCTATTTCATGAGTATAAAGACACGGCTGTAGCAACAGAGTGGTGGCCCATTTCAATCAAAGACATCCAGTCAAATTTTATGGATAGATAAGCAGCAATGTTTTCATATCTGCTTTGCTCGCTGGTTGTTTGAGAAATTTCCTGCTGAGGGCTATAAATAAGAACCAGACCTTGAACATTTTCCAATACTTTATCACGCATGAAAACTATTTCATCTCTTTCTTCTCTTAGCTGGTCCTCCAAATCCATTTTCTTCAATGCAAAAGATATTTTCCTGGTCCATCGTGGCAGACCTCTCCGTGTTTGTGTCCACGACCAGATTGTACCTCACAGAGAAGAACAGATTCAGAGTCAAACTATTTTTTTAGCACATCTGAAACACCCCATTCCACTCAGATATGCATAGTTTTAACTGCGCATCATAATGGGCTGGTTTATACACTATTAATTTAGAAGAGGAGGAGATGAAAAGAACCAAATCCTTATTTGACGAGTCCAACAGTAAAAGCTTTTAAACTGATTCAATTTTGGAAATCAGAACCTCATGTCAGCATCTGGCCCACTTCATTATTTGTGAAACCTAAAAACTGATAATACTCATCTATTATTCAAGCATATTCAAAGTGATTACTTCTTCCAGAATTATTGTAAAATGGAGGGGGAGGAGGGGATTAGGACAGTAGAGTTAAAAAAAGATTGATTTTTTAAAAATGATAAATGTGTAGGAATCTTGAACGTAGCCGTGGGTGGACGCACGCAATCAGGAAATCAATTGTGGGTGTGACAAAATCTCACCCCAATCCATAATGATGTAAAAGTCGCTACAATTTATTAGCAACACTAGAAGCTAGACAGCTATCTCTGATTAGCACATTTTGTCCAAATTGCATAAGTACAAGAGCAGGAATAGTGCAAAGCAAAGGTCAAACTAGAACAAAGTGTTGAGAGACAAAGAATTGATATTATAGACCAGAGGTCCTCAGATTCAGGCCTCAGGGGCCGGCTGACTGCAACTTTCAGATAAGTTCCTGGTCCAACACACCTGATGCGACTGGCTGAATCTCCTCCTCAGAATTGGGCAGTCAGGTTCTCCAGAGTCCTGCTAATGACCTCGTTATTTGACTCAGGTGTGTTGAAGCAGAGACGCATCTAAAAGTTGTAGGACACTGACCCTCGAGGCCTGGAGTTGAAGACCCCAGTTATAAACAATGAAACAACGGCTGTTCGTTATAGGAAGGAAAGCTGCAGCTCAATATGTTGTATTTGTTTTAATAGACGCAACAGTTACTGTTACTTATCTACGCAATTTCAAAACGCAGCCTGAATTGCTGATCACTGGCAATGCATGAGTTTGACTGTAGAGTTGAAAAAAATTATACAAACAAGGCTTAGGCAAGTACAGACAAAAAGAATATAAGACACTTATATGATAATCTGTAGATAGCATTTGGATATTGGGAGTTCTTTTTTTTTAAATCACATTTCTTTTGGTTAAATGCGTTTCTTTCTTTTCTTTTCTTTCACGCAGGCAAACATTCGGGGACAGACACAGGCGATGCAGAGGAAGCACACTGAGCCAAACTGTTAAATGAATGATGGCAGCTGCAGCAAGGAATAAAATAGAGTTAGAAAACCATTGATTCAGCTGTGTGTGTTTTTTTTTTTCTTTCCGTGATTTATCTATCTTTCACATTTTCTTTTGTTTTGCTGACAGAATAACAAGATGCTGTTGTGGCACAGTGAAAGCTCTGTATATATGTTGTGTTGTGTACCGAACCGCCACATATGTACGGCTGTGATAATAATAAAAAAAAAAACACAATTTTAGTCAGGAACAGACTGACCTTTAGATAACAAAATGAAATGTGCCAGAACGGGAAGCTGTTAAGAGGCACAGCAAACAATCGAGGTGTCTCAGCTGTTTACACATCATTTTATCGCTCCAAGATGATTTGATTTGCGTTATTTGTTGTCCAACATGTATGCAAACCACAAAATACTTTGTGCAGTTTAATCATGTATAGTGAATGGAACGAGAACACTTGAAAATTTGATGACAAATTACAGACGGCATTTAAATGTAGTAGATAAATCTGTGTTTTCATCTCCCAATCACGTTACGTTTGGCTGTAATCTGGAAAGTGATTTTAACTTGTGTTCAAGTTGATGTCAGGCACACAAGCCTCGCCAAAAATCAGCAACTCTGACAAAAGGGGACAACGATGCTAGAAAGACTACATACAGAAGAATAGCAGGCATGAAATGTAATGAGACTGCTGCTTGTTGAATAAGATAGAAGGGAGAAAGAAATACGGTGTAATGATGTGCCCAAATGGTTACAATTTCAGTAATAGCTACGCTATGTGAAAATGCTTGTATAAGCCTCAATTTTTTTTTTCTCCCAGCTCCCCCTCTCTGTATGTATCAAAACTGTGTGTTAAAGTACATCTCCAACTATAGAATGCGATTTAAAATACAGGCACGTCATTTGCAGCTTTCACTTCTTTGCAAACATATTTAGAGAAAAGACACCAAAGTCAGCGGTCGGTAAAGTGCGAAAGTTTCTCGTGTAGAGGTCCGTCTCAGTTTACTAGGATATTATCC
The DNA here is from genome assembly GCA_903067075.1 of Micropoecilia bifurca. NCBI lineage: Eukaryota > Metazoa > Chordata > Actinopteri > Cyprinodontiformes > Poeciliidae > Micropoecilia > Micropoecilia bifurca. The sequence continues at coordinate 9,343 of CAEGAF010171883.1, forward strand.
TGATGTAAATTTACCTCAGTGTTTCAATTATGAAAGAGAAAACATGCCAATAGTGCTATAGTTTGCTTGCTTTTTGTTCATTTTGCTTGTCATGGTTAATAATTTGCTGGCCATTTAGCTATGATGATTAAAGCAGGTATTTGTACTTTTGTTTGTGTGAGCCTTAATACAACAAAGCCAATGATCACTGCCTATGGAAACGTCCCCCCAGACATATACCAACTTAATTTCCATACATCTTAGCTCATCCTCCAGGTGCTGAAGTCTTGAATTCAAAAAGAAATGGAAAACTTACATTTATTTAGAAAAGGGGTCAGATCTTTGATGTCGTCACAAGATGTTGTGGCTGTCAAACACAGACTTCAGCCACAGTCCACATTTTGTCAATCTCAAAAAAACAAAGGAAAAACTTTCTTAACTCTCTCAAGATTTCAGTTATCCATGCTGCTTATGAATGGCTTATTATCACATGTTTTCCTTCCACTGAACTTTCCAACACATGCCTGGATTTGGCAAGCATTAACCCTCTGTGGATTGCACTGTTTGTGGACGGCTCTGACGACTGTGCTGAAAGTGAACAGTCCTCTCCATTAATGTGGAGGCTGTAGCATTTTTTTTGTCTGACATTCATGGAAGTTGAATTAAGTTATCAACAAAAGTAAATGGTTAACAATTTGGAATAAATTATTATATCTTTCACATTCCGAATCAAATTTCTTAAACAAATGACCGTTTATTAATTAATGCTTATTAATGTGTGTATCAAACCAAATTAATTCAGCGAGTTACTTGTGGAACTGATTTGATTGACCATGACACTGTAAAAATATGACAGCTATAAACCTCCCTTATTAGTGGCTACACATTTATGATTGCAGCTGGCTGGTGCACATCCATCACCCAAAGTAATCATGTTACGTTTATTTTCCCCAATACAATATTTTGCAGCAAGGTAATGCACTCTCGGCACTCTTACACTGGAAACTGAAAAACATTATGGCCAGCCACAGCAATGACAGTGAAATTTATCATCAATACATATTGATTTAATTTAAGCCACTTGGTTTTCATGGTGAAAAGTTTTGTGTTCATCTTTGCAATCTGTCTTTATTGCCATTCCGCTTCCTCACATTAGGCCAAGAAATGGCCATTTAAAGGAACATGGTGGTGGTGATGAACGGCGGAGGAACATAAAAACGCCAAAGTTTCTCTTAAATAGCTGCTTCTGTCATTTAAGAAAACAAACAGAGGCAGACGAGCTCCAAGCCTCATCAATGAAACGGCGAAGCTCGCACTCTGGAAGCAGGTTCAATAAAGGACTGAGCGTTCTGTGGACGAAAAGACGTAAGAACTTAATTCATTTAAACGTTAATGACTAACGTGTCTCAACCTGGGGCTACAAAAGCCTAACGGAGGAAAAACAAAATAGGCATAAGACAAAAGCTCGAGCATTTCTGAAGCTTTGAGAAAAGGCACAGAAGGAAGCCGGAGTATTACACAACCAAAGTACGTCTTTTGCTTTGTTTTGTTTTTTTGGTTGGTTTTTTTAGCCAGCTGTTAGAAGGGTAGAAAAGATGAAAGAGACAGAGCAAAGAAATTCCCAGGCAAACAAAATGTATTCGAAGGCAAAAGAAGCCAAGATGGTAGCAGAATGGTAGAAAATGGGTGAAATTTTTATATACAAACACTAATATTACAATGTATTACGATACAATAATAGTAAAATCATTAACTTTGAAACCAGAAGTAAATAAACAGCAGAAAATATTGCAAATGCAAGAAAAAACAATATTTTCATATTTTCTTTTAATGGGATCTGATTGTTAATCTGCAGGTTGGATAGTTGTTTTCTTTTCTTTTTTCTTTTTGTTTAGTTTATGCTGGATTCACCAAATAACAAGATCCCCCATATTTTCAGTCTTAGTTTTATTGTTTACTCTAATTTACTGTTGTGCACTCTTTTGGTAGTTGATAAAAAATAGTGGTACAAATCAGTTAGATTAGACATGTCAGACACATGTAAAGATTCAGAAACATAGATAATCTTGTAATTCAAGATGTAATTCAAAGTTACTCTCTCTGATAAAGAACCTGCAGCCCTTTTTTTTATTCGATGTTTTTTTTAGTTATAAAAGAAATCTGAATCAGCAGGTCAGATCTTAAAGAAAACAGAAAATCTGCATTGGCCAGTAAAAGCTTAATCGTTCAAGGCATCTTTTGAAAATATCTACTGGCATATTACTTTCTTGTGTTTACCTTGTTTACTTAAAATCAAAACTAGAAATCTCACTACGTTAAAATATATCTTAAACGCTTAACTTTAATATCTCTCCAGGCTTGCAGATGCTATTGATACACTGAGCTGAGGATTGAAAAAAAAGAAAAATGAAAAAAATAAACACTCAGAAATTGTGAGATGTAGCTTTCAGTTTCAGCTGCTACTTTGCAAAGCTGGTATTGTGCTCCTCTGCTTGGCACATCATGGGAATCTCATTATGAGCTCTGGTAGCCCACTCCTTAATTTTGCAAAAAGCTATATGAATGCAGATACGGCCACAAATCAACACAAAAAAAGGGATGGCAGACACAAACCAGAAAACAGAAAAGCTTTGAAGCGCACTCATATTTTTGTTATAAGGATGCACAGTGCCTCCAAGTGGGCTGATTAAGCCACTGCAGTTTGGCGATGTGACCACAGAAAAATATGAGGAGGTATATCTCTGACTCACTCTGTGTTGCAAGAAATAATTTAAAATAGCAATTTTCACATATATAAATGCTATTTATCAGCACTTCAACCAGCTCGTCCTTGTACCAAGATCTTATTGGAGTCGTAAGTATGAAGCAAGAATCTGCTAAAAGACGCATTTGTAAATGTATTCGCCTCATACAAGTTATGCAACCATAATATCATGCTTCTTGAATCTTCAAGAACCAAAGGCTTGTTTGTGACACAAACACTGGTTTGGTACAGAGTTACATTTGCTGCTTTTTTCAGCTCCTTGCAAGTAACTATTGACTCAAGAGAACAAGGGAATGATGAGGGGTTAGATTCAAACAGATGGAGAGGAAATGGCAAAAAGGGTGGGGATAAGAGGAGCTCAGTGCATCCAATTACAGTAAGTGGATTCATTTCCTCTAATCAAATAGCTTGGTTAAATATCTCACAGGCAGATTCCCCATAGAGCCAATCTTCACACATCAGCAATCAGCCACTACATCTGCTCTCTTTCTGCTTCTGCCCTTTTTCCTTTTTTCCCCCTTCACTTCTTTTTCACCTCTCAGCTTCCACTCACTCATCAGACCTTCAGTACCCCAAAGTGAGGACCGCGTTCCTTCGTCACTCAAAAGGGAAGGAAGCTCCCAAAAGCACATTAGTGCTTTAAATGAGTTCTCTGCTGATTTATTGGCTGTTAGATCACATGACTCCACCAAAGGGTGGAAAATGAACATTACCACTGATGTAGGAATGCCCTATATAGTCAGCTCAATTTGAGACTTTTTGTCTGAATACTACAATTGTGTGTGTTTAAAAAAAATAAAAAACACACAACCATATTTTCCTTTATTACGATATTAAACAAAAGTAAACTTTTTCTGTTTTAGCTCAGTTAACATTAGTGAAAGCATCTAGTTTTGCTAAATGACAGAATAATCAGAGATAAACCTTTGTAGAGATTTTTGCTTTCTTCAAACCAGAAATTTTACGTACATCAATAATACACAAACAAAAAATAAAACAACACCAGATATCAGGAAGGTTATTTTGTTGCTGAGCACAATTTCCTCAAGGCATCACCGTCATCTGCTTATAGAATAAATCACAAGAATAAACGGCATGGAAATGTCCAGTGGTCAGAAATAAATTTCCTTTGTGGTCTGATGAAACTCAAATTTAATTGTTTCAGCAATCATGACCATTGTTTCACTTAGAGGAAAAAGGGGAGTGCTTGTAAGGCTAAAAAAAAAGCCTCCAATAATGTGAAGTATGAAGGTAGCAGCATCATGTTTTGTCTTTGCTGCATGAGGGACTGGTGCACTTCACCAACTGGTTTAAGGAAAACATAGTCGGTGTTTTGCTAAAGATGTCACAAAGCTCTGACCTCAAGTCAACTGAAAATCTGTGGCCAGAGTTAAGGACGTTGTACAAACCTCTCTCAATTACATCAGTTCTCTCACAAAGAGTGTGCATTTAGAAAATGTAAATATTTTTTTCTTAATATTTTATTTTGCTGACCTATACTGGTAAACATAAGATGGAAGTGAGAAGAAAGAGGCGTTGAGGAAAATTTTGTTTTCCACCACATGATTCTTCTCTTTTGGGCTTGTTTGCTCACATTTAAACAACGTACAGTTCTTTTCCAATGCTGCAGTTCTTCTGAGTGATGTAATCAGTATAATGTGCTTTTTATAGACCAATTAAAGCCCTCTACTAAGTGCCTACTAATGCCTTAATTGTGACATTATGAAAACATTTGTGCTGTATAGTTTTATCTGGAGAGATTAGATTAGTTTAGAGTTCAAGGTGGCAAAACACAGCAGTTGTTTTCTTAGAAACTCTCTTCATTAAACTTGGACAGCAAACAAGCTCTTTGTTTTACCCCCAGCTATGAACACACTTCAACAGATCTACCACATACAAACACACCGACTTCTTACGGCATGCTGCGCGACTGCTTAATCATAAACGCATGCCAAACCCATGTGTGCTTTCACTAACGACAAAATTAAGCAAAAACAGACACAAAAACGTTTCAAACACATCGTACCCTTGTGGTTTTTCCAGTTACTATAAGTCTAATGTTTTGAGATAAACTCCACTATTTGTTCAGAGGAATTCTTCCAAAATCATAATATGAGCATATTTAACGCCCCAAAGTCTATTACATAATTTAAATTCCAGCTTGTTTTCTAAAGCTCTTTATTCATTCCCAAGATCAGATGCCCTGGTACGGGGATACAGAGAGAAAAAGTAAGGCCAGAAAAGCAGATTAGCGTTAGCTTCCAACGAGGGAGAGGCCTTGGCATCAAAACGCTGGGGAAAACCTGCTGCAGAGAATCATGCCAATTTGCTCTTCTTCGCTATTTTTTTGTCCCATTACTTTTTACATAATTGATGTAAATTACCTCTAAATGGATTAATGGACTTCTGCCCAATAGAACGGCATTACTGAAAAAGGTTTAAGATGTGAAATATAAATGCACAACATAATTAATGCATAATCGACTAATGAAAACCAAACTTTCATGCTGAATTGAAAAATGATCCTACCGACCTTGGAAATTCAAGGTTCTATGGATTCATTTAAATACTTAAACATGAAGATTATGGTAATTATGTAGGTTTACAGAGTCAATTAATATGTTTTAAGTAGAACACATATTAAACTAAACTCATATTATCAGGGTTTTTTTATTCAAGTCTTTGCAATTTTAGTGCACAAAAGATTAAACTAAATGATAAAAACTTAAAATTTCCTTTCGCTTTCTTTTTTAGAGTAAAATAAAAACACACCATAGGAGGGATGTAACTAGTTACATTTACTTGAGTAAATTCTTTTGAAATGTATTTCTAGGAGTAGCTCTACTGCACCATACAAATTCACTACTACTTGAGTGATTTTATATATATATATATTTTTTTTTTTTACTATTTCTGACTACTCTACCCACCTCTGGTAACTTCACTGAATGACAACCAAACATGTTTAAACCAAAATGTAGTTTTTGTAAACAAACCTAATTATTCTAACGTTATTTAATGTGCTATGAGGTGGTTAAACAATATATATTGTCACTGAAAGTACTTTGTCCTGACCTAACATGTACCAGTACAAGTAGGTGTTAATAAGCTTACATTAATTAAATACCAGACCACATATTTTCTAAAGCACTGCAAGGACTTCGATTCTCCCCCAAACATTTTTGCTTGGGCATTCTCAGATACTGTTAGTTTTTTTCCTCTTTTGAAGCGCACATGTGAAGTTTAATGAAAACAGAGTTCGGTCAAAAAGGAAGACAGATGTTGGAAAAAGCCATAAAAGCCGATCCCTTGTTGATGTTTCTAATACAAATAGGCAAAGTTGATCACATTAAGACTTCTAGTCGGCACAAAACTCTTTTTGCTTGAGAATAGGAAATGCGAACACAGAAGGAAATTAATTTCTTTTTTTGTAAATAACAGTTTATGACATAAGAGTCAAGAAAAAGTCTACACAATATTAAAATCAATACAATGGGAATTATGGGCCTCACCATGCTGTTGATCTCAGAATCCCCATAACTTGCTAGTGGAGACTTGAGCTCCCCAAGAGGCTCGAGACCCTCTTCATCCCACATGTAGGTCCCACCAGAGCTATTAGAGGGAGATAGCTCCATCGATGAACCCTGAGGAGCGTCACTCTGCACAGGAGACAACACCAACGAATCCTGCGTAGATTCTTGCAATTTCTGCATCGGGCTTTCTTCTTTATTTTCTATAAAAAGCAATTAAACACAGGCAATATGTCATGTCAAATCTCAAATAAAAAGAAGACAAAATCATTTTCTTGGTTTGTATTGTACCTGTCAGATCTATAGGCTCCCAGCCTGCGTTGTCAATGGAAGACCTCTGCAAGATGGTTTGAGTAGTTCTAGCAGGAATGTCTCCATCACTAAAAACATCTCCTGCAGAGTCACAATCATCTAGAATCTCTTCACTGGTGTCACTTCTTTCCAGCGATGAGGCAGAAGATAAGGACATGTCCTCCAGGGTCTCAGTAGCCATCTGGACAGAGCTCTGGTCATGAATGCCATTTTCAACTCCAGAGCTTCCACCACTGTAACTGGATGAATCTGCTTTCCCATTTTTATTGGTTGGCTCAGACCCCTTAGATATCCTCAGAAGTCCACCAGAGTCAGATAAGACAGAAGATCTAACACCCTCTTTGGGCTGATCTGGAAACGGAGATGTATGTTGTTTACCCTGTAAGGTTGAACCCGATCTGTAACCTAAAGATCCCACACTGTTTGTCAGTGACTTTGTCAGAACAGAATTAGGAAGCTGAGGTTTCCTCAAACCTTGTGGAGTGGTGGCCATGGCAGGGTAAGATAGGTTGGGCAATGAGGAGTCAGTTGGAAGGCTTTTGCTGTACTGAAAACCTGAATCTCCAAGGTTACTACTTAGTCCTAAACACAATCTTCCGCTGTTCACCCGTGGTGGCTTGAGGAAACTACTGCGAGGAGGCCGAAGCTGAGTGTTGGCCAGGGGTTTGGCTAACTCCACAGCCCGATTAAAGGAGAAGGACCGTGTCATCGGCTCACAGTTGGGGGAGGGAATCTGCTTGAAGTGAGTGAAGCTGTTTGAACGCACCATGTGGTCCAACGTCAAGATCTTTCGGTTCTCTCTGGATTGTGATAGGCTATCCTGAGAATTGCTTCTTGGGGAGCTGGTGCCCAACATTGGCCGCACAAGGCGCGACTCTGACCCAGTTCGAGCAGGAATGCCAGAAGTACTATAGGTTACTTTAGAAAGCCCATTCAGTTGGCTTTGACCAACTTTTGTCACTTTGGAGTTTATCTTTGTCAGTTGCTTGGGAACAGTTTTTGGGCTGGAGGCAGCCACCATCAAAGCACCTGACCTACGTATCTTAGGTGTTGATTGAGAGCTACTTTTCACCTCAGGTAATGAGGGCACATGGTGTTGTGCCTTCTCTTCATTTCCATCCCATGGAATCATAAGTGTGGTGGAGCTAGAAGAGTTCATACCATCGTCTTTCTTCCATTTCAGGTACGGTGGAGCGGGTCGGATCAGACCATTTGAGCGTGTTCCATGTGAATTAGTCTTGCCATCCTGCACAGATGTAGGTGACTGTGTGGAACCATTGCACACAGGACTATTCCCACCGCCTGTGGGGCGCCCACCAAATTTTGGCAATCTGGACACCATGGTAGGTCCAGTTAATGATTTTTCTTCCATTAGATTTTGAAGAAGGCACTTATGAATTTATGAATATGCATGCCTGTGAAGAGAGCAGAAAAAAATGAGAGTGACACAGCATACTGACGAGCAGTTTCATAGTTTCTTGTTTTTTTCTTCTAGAAGAAATCAAACCATTTCAACCCAACATCAGTATCAGTAAAGAAACTCTCTATTTATTGTCCAATCAGATATTGAGAGCCAGACGCCAAGCGCATTTCATCATCAGATTCAATGTTTCGTTGTTGCTGCTGGTGACATTTTTAGCTATTTTTACAATGGAAGAGAACATTACAGCCCAAAAAGCACTGAACGTTTAAATAACAATATATGCATTGGAATATCATAACTGGTAAAGAAAAATACATTTCACATATATGAGCAGATTTTGTTGTCAACAACAACAAAAAAACATGAAAAAACAAAACAACATACTATTAATCTTTTACTTTTCAGTTGTCTCTTCTATCGATAAATAAGTAAATCTATTGACACCATAAACAGCATTATGAATACAAATCAACATCAAAGCAAATGGGCGAAAAAAAAGTGTCTCATCTGATTACTGCAGAGTTGACAAATGACTTGGTACTCCAGTTAATGCAGGAACAGAAAAGAAATGAATTACTTTTCCTTTTCACTAGGATGATTGTTATTATTATTATTACCATGAATTTTATTATTTCAGACTGATGCAACCTGTAGTTGGGCCCAGATTTTGGCATATTTGCAGCTATAAGACCTGGCTAAGTAACAAATTGTGGGAAACAGATACAGCATCCCTGAGAGACAAGGGGATGCTGGGACGACGGCCAGGATGCAGTGAATAGCGAATGGAGGATCTGCATTATGTGAAGCCAACGAAGGGAAAACACAAGGCTGTTTCCTCAAACTCATTTAGACTCGTTCATTTCCAATCAACCATGTGACAAGTGTACATGTGTTCACTGTGCACCTGCATGTTCCATCCATCTGGCCAGTCCTGGAATATTGTGAATTAAAAAAAGTTGCTCATCTCCAGATGGCTGCTTTGGTTAGCAGAAAGTAAACCATCTGCATGACTGGGCAACGCAGTGCCTGTAAACTGTGCACTAGGAACTGTTTGCCTACACCAGAAAAATAACTTATTGTTGGTGGATCTCCACAGAGAGGCAAGCAGTTAATCCTTTTGGAGTAAGTCTCTTGGAAAAAAACACTTAAGTTGCTGTAGAAATGACTCAATCAGATTTTTAAAGCGATGGAGGATGGGGGATTGATGTGCAGAGCAATGTGGGTCTCTCACTCTGGAAAAAAAAAAAAAAAAGATAACTCCCAGTGCCCTACATCTTCACTGAGAGACACACGTGTTGGCAGTCAAAGAGACCCACTCACCCACCGTCCTAATCCGTTTCATGCACACACTCATGGGGTATAAACACAAAAACACACACTGACACAAACCAAATCAGGTCAACATGGATAGACTGGGTTACTAAAGCCTCTTCGCCCCTGAGGAGAGGTTAGTGACTAGGTCTGTGTTTAATGGGAAGATTGGGGGCCTTTCATAACTATCAGTGGCCCCAGAAACGTTCAAGTTTGATTCAGATCCATAGCGGCAGAGCAGTGTTGCACACATTGCTGTGGTAAACACTCATTTATCAGGGTCGTCGCTACTTCCGCCCACAAAAATAATAATAATACTGAAGTAAATATTATAGTGCTGGTGCTTTTATTTAGTGCTTTTTCAAATATTCGTACAGCAGCTACGTTCTGAGTCACAATGTAGTTTTACTTAAGTGATAATCACTGACCTATAGAAAAGCAGTCGTCTGGCCTATGTGCAGTTCTGGATATTATTCTGTGCAATAACCACTTCCAGTTGCTGCTACTTTCTTCATATATTGTTGCTCAAGTCTCGGCATCAAAGAAACAAATTGATATAGATAAGAGTCGTTACAATCAATCAATCAGAAATAATGTTTTAGAAAAGATGGGAGTGATTGTTGTGTTCCCGTTATAAAATTAAAGCAGCTTCAAAGGTTTGTCTAAATATTTCAACACTATAAAACTGTGGTATTTTCATCTGAAGTGAAAGTACCATAAGAATTTCATAGTAAAAAAAACAATACTCTTCTAATTTCCAAAGGCAGAGTATTAACAATAATGTTTATAAAACTTAATTTAAACAAACAAGTTGACTTCTTTCAGTATCCAATGGTTCTAAAAAACACAAGAACTCCAAACTGTTTCAGACTACTCCTAAGCTACAACTTCACCGTTATTCCCTTATTTTTATGTGCTTTGATAAGATATGCCCGATTCCAAAAGTGATACAAATATGTCATCAGTGTCCATGGGCAATCGAATAAACAAGATCATAACTGACTGAAATATAAAGGAGTAAACAGAACAGGCCATCTGTCTAACCGTCATACACTCAGAAAAGCGCTCTGCCCTTCTGCCCCTCCCCCTGAATGAAAACATCCGAGAGCTTTACTAAAACCAACTACTTTGCTTCCATAACACCCATGTTTACAACATCAAGTCAGAAAATGTAAGAAAAAAAAACCTACTGCCACAACAGCAAAGACTATCTCTGTAATACATTTCAAAAGTAAAGCACATTACAACTAAGATCTGGGTCAGTTTATTCAGTATAGATGGTGGTTCACATAGATGAGCTGGAACTGATGCAGGGATGGGGAAAAAAGTAAAAAACAAAAAAAATTCAAATTCCATGCAGAAAATCATAAATGGCAACACAAAACTTGTATTTCTTATATTCTTTGAACAGAGCTTCTCCTTCAAGGTAAACTAAAAAGGGCATGCACCATCAACTCAGTGAAAAGAGGGGAAAAAAAGAAGGTATGGACAAAAAGATATTTTACAGTAGAGTGCCAGTGAGAAGCAGAGAGACAAGACTCTGGACAGTCGTTTCCCTCAGAGAGGTCTCCTGTAAGACCTGAAGCTCAGCATCTCAGCAGTGAGCAGTTTGTGGAATGAACCGAAAGGTGAGATGACATCTCTTCTTACTCGCTGCTATACCAGGAAAGCAGCTTTATTTTCGTCTGGCAGTAAGGATTTTGGCCTCACTTCATTTTTCTACCCGGCAGACAGCTGGCAGGAAAGATACCCGGCAAAAAGAGCAGAGAAGCCGGAAACTCAGACCTGCAGCAGCACAGAGGCGTACTTCCCTTTAGGGAAGCGCTTTCACAATTGATCTGCACATTCACACAAACCGTGGACGCCCAGGATGGATGCAGATGGGATGCAAAAGCCTGAGGGCCATGATTTATTGGGTCACTGGAGCTACGCATGAATGAAGGTGCTTCACAAGACACAGCAAATCCCTATTCTCGCCGTTTCTCCCCCCCAGATAGTCAATTCATCTCTACATGCGACTGCCGGCTCCCTGTGAAGTTTCAGATGAGCGATATGCACACAAGCATCTTTCTTGTATTTTATTATTAGTATTCAAACTGTAAAAAATGTATATTCATTTCTTTTCTGGAGTGTGTCCTCCACATCTTACTTGTCTGATGTTCGCAGATGTTGCCATTTTATTTTCATTAAAAGAACAAGCAGCACGCTGCAGAACAATCAAATGCTATGGTTAAAATCATTAAGCTGGTTGTTGTGTGAATCTCAGTGTTGTTAAAACCGTGTGCACGTTTATTTTAGTGTCTGCTAATTGAAATCCAAATCAAGATTTCTATATTGTCGGGGTAAAAACTGATAGAACAGGATTATAAGTATTTAGCAGCAAAAACCAATTAACATCTTACTTTTAAAGCATATGGTTTATTGGCCATTAATGCAGTGACTCAATCGCTTGAACTTTTGTCTAAGCAGTAGGTCACAAATTAGAAGAACGTTGCAATCAATTTGAGGCCTGTAGAAGCACGTCTTAAAATTACTGCAGAAGGTCAAACTTAGAGAATCTGAAGAATTTGAACGAAACTTGAAGTGATGCGAAAAAGCATTTCCTTCTCGCAGCTTTTGATCAGGAACTTTATTATTTCAGATCAACAAACCCATTTTACTGCCAGGCAAGGATAATAAAGCCATTTAAAACAACCTGGCCTAAAAAAAAATTATCTCTTTTCCTGATAAGTCATTAAGCTGTAATTAACCACTTTTTTTTTAGCAATTTTAATGGCCAGACCGGCCTGATTACTGCCAGACTTAAAGAAACAAGGATTTGCTTATATAGGACCTGTTGAACAACGCAAAATCAGAAGATGAGAAGCAACACAGCATGCTGTCAGCTAAAAAAGAAAAAAATTGAGAACAAATGAAAAACAAAGCCTCTGACATCCATCAGTGTGGAAATAGTTACTAAGCCACTTCCGAGTCTCTGTGACTCCAGCAAACTACAGGGAGTCACTGAGCAATGGCACTCAAACATAGTGGGGGTGCTGCAATTATCTGTGGACGTTTCACTGCCTCACAACTTGAGCATCATTTCGTATTTGTCACTCAGATTTGCGTCGCCTGCAAAACAATGGGTGACAAAGAAGATAAAACATCAGATATCTGCAAGGGGACAAATACTTTTTCATCATCAAGGGTGGAATTTATATATATATATATATATATATATATATACATATACTAATTTTATAATTTGGCTTGTTATATACAAGAGTGTATCCAACTATAAAAGTGAAGTAATCCAAAATACATTTGAGTTTAAACCGTCGCTTAGGAGCAACACAGTACCCACAAATGCAAAAGAGAACAGAAAAGCACAATCAAGCATTAAGTAAATGTCCTCCACTTTCCTGAAAAGGCCACTATTTTGAATATAAGATGTTTCCCATCAAGAAAAGAGACAATTTCAATTTTAGTTAAATGGACAGTGAAACTGAAATAAGTTTTTTTATTTTTGTTGCTTAAAGTTTTAAATTGAGCTACAGTTAAAACAAAGTTGTCGAAAGCAGCAAAAAGCAACACCACATTTTAAACCTATGCAGATTACTGCTTAAGAAAAGAAATCTGAACAATTCCTTAATCTCACTGAAAGCCTGAACAGTGGGCTGTGGGGGGGGGGGGGGGGGGGGGGGGGGGGGGGGGGGGGGGGGGGGGGGGGGGGGGGGGGGGGGGGGGGGGGGG